>JADRCD010172100.1:0-10448 GCA_019843815.1 Montemys delectorum
AGCTGATATCTGATTATCAACAGAAACAAAGGTGACACACCCACATTTTCTCTGCAACTTAAGAGATTGACAGAAATATAAAGTAAAATAAAATTTTAATGTCCTCAAAACAACCATCTATATAGTATAAAAATTTGTCTTATAAAAATCTATGTTGTATTTTCAGATATCTGTTGACTCTAAACAAAAATATAATCTTCTTTAGTGACATTAACAATAACCATGACAATGTAGTGTCAGAATCGAAACAAAATCAGAACCAAATATGTAAAGCTAAAAGAAATCAAGCACTTTTAATTTTAGAAGTGATGAAACTGGGGCTAAAGAGATCAACTGGTCATTAACCTAGTGAAGAAATTCTAAGTTCTAAAAAGTAAGACCTCAGGAACTACCACCCTCCAGCAGTACTAAAGAACACTGAGGAACTCCATTACTCCTCTCCATTTCTATTCATACCTGAATGCCTGCACACAAGACATATCTACAGACACACTTCAAATGTTAAAACTAGAAAAGCTTATCAAGCCTAACTTAGTGTGGCAGTCATCAAAGGGGTAGACCACGGTAACTTCACAAGTAGTTCAGAAAAAATTAACATAATTTAAATTTTGAGCACTGGCCAAGAAAATGTCCCATGTGAGCCAAGTTAAATTTATGCCCAAAATGCACTTCACCTTGCTGCAAGCTTGGCCCAGGCTTTATGCAGAAGCAGGACTCCAGGCCACACACTGGTTCCCTGTACTAAGGCATTGGCAGACCAAAGCTTTTTAGTTTTGTTGTTGTTGCTTTGTTTTTTAAAGCGAATCTAATGTATACCTACCTGTATCTTGAAAAGGTAAACCTGACCTCAGTCAAGCACCCTTAGAGCACTAACTCTTAGCCAATCCTCAATGAAACAACTGGGGATAAACCGAACTCACACATCAGAGATACGGTTTAAAAATCAAAGTAAAATTTCCCTAAAAAAGCTCATTGTTAGCTTCCACCTATGAACTGGAACCAAAGACAAATCAAAGTTTCCCTTTACGTGGCCTGTATATATACATTCAAGTATATATTTAAGTTGTACCAAAAACTGCTTACAAATGGCAATTCCTGTGAAGTGGATGATGATGAAGTTCCAGGTAATTCTAGCATGTTTCCTAATGTACTGGTACTGGAGTCTGGATCATCCTGAAAAGATAAATTTATTGAGTTAAATTGCTCTTCTATGGTAACGTTTGTGTCTCCTAGTGAAATGGGGGCTGGGAGGAGGGCTGTCTTTCCATTGCTTCCGTCCACTTCACTTCTTTGTTTATTTGTCTGTTTTTCAGTCTGAGGAGCTAACGGCAAGAATGGCCGTTCCACTGCACCATGTCTACTCTCTGGCATGCTGTCTTGTTCACTTCCCATGGCCATCTCTACACCATTTTCTGATTTAGGCTCATAATTGCAGGTGGCATTGGTCTGAGTCTCCTCAAAGAGCTCCTCTATACTCTCATCCTCTGTGACTGGCTGTTCTGGGTCCATTTCAGAATCTACATCTGCATCGTCCACACAAGTAAAATTCTCAAAGTGCAGGAAGCCATTCTTGGTCGTCTTTGTTACTCTTAACTGGAGTTCAGGGGAGTTATTACAAGTGGGCTCCTGTTTCATAGCAAGTGCTGTTGGACCACCAGGACTCAAGGAAGTGCAAACAATTGGCGACTGAGCTCTTGAATCACTTTTTGCAGGGTCTTGAAAGGATTCTGATCCATCAGCAGACCCACTTAAATATTCTACATTGATCATGGAGGCCAAATCCTGTAGTCTCCGCAGTGGAATGTAACAAGATGGAGAATCTTGTCCATAAGCATTTTGGGATGTTCCACTGGCAGTCGGTAACTGCATAGTACACCCATTAAGTGGCTCAGAAAAATTGGATTGACCATTACCGAAAGGGCTGTCCTTGTCTTCGGGGGCATCTAAGTTCACTGGATTAGAAAAGGACAGCAGACAATTTCTTCTAGATAATTCACAAGTCCGATCCATACTGTGCCTGCATCAACCTGGAATCCAAAAGACATAGCAATTAATCTCAGTTAACAAACCATCTGACTCTTCTTTTCAAAATGGCAGCCACTTCTGAAGGCCTAGTGGCCTTTCTGCTGCACTTCCAAGGACGGGAAAAGTTCTCCAGGCTGACGACAGGAAAATGGCCTCAGTGCGAACTACATCTTCCCAGAGCTGGGTCAATCCTGCCACATGGAAACAGCCCGTTCCTCTTCCCTGCACTGCAGGCTGGTGGACACTGGGGCTGAACTAAAATTAAAACCCTTTGGCAGTCAAAATTCCCAGATCTCAGTCGGGAACCCTCCTCTTCCTCCCCACGCCCAAGATCCGACAGACAAATCTCTTGAAAGCGAAAGGGGCTGTGGGTCTCGGGGGCAGCTTCTGGACGCCTCACAAAAAAGGGTATCCGTCCTCCTCCTCCTCCTTCTCCTCCTCCTCCGCAAGCTGGGAGCAGCGGTCACAATAGCGCTGCACCCCGCGCCCAGCCGGCGCCGGAGCCTTTGCAGCTACCGTGCGCAGGCCTCGAGCGAGTTGGCCGAGGCGGGTGTGCCCCGAAGCTCGCCTTCATGCCTGCAAACACACTGGGTTCGCAGCTGCAAGGCCCGAGACGCCGGGACGCGGCCGGGAGGAGAAAGCCGGGGCGGTCGGCAGAGCCGAGTCTGGGGTAGCAGCAGCTGCTACAGCTTGACAAACATGGCTGCTGCCGACGCCGCCGACGCCGCCTGCCCGGGCCGCGCTCCTTCCCACAGCCGCCGCAGCACCTCCCGGCAGCGCTGTCGGCTGGCGCTCGTCAACACTCAGCAGCAAGCAAAGTTTGCTGCGGGAGGGCGGCCGCCCCCGCGGCCCCCGCAGCCAGCTTGGCTACCTGAGGGGGAAGCCGAGGCCGAGGCCGAGGTGCGCGCGGCGCGGGGCGGGGGGTGGTGGTGGGAAGGACGGCCGGCGATGCACGGGCCGCGTCGGGAGGAAGTTCGCCGCCGCAGCCCGGCCAGCTAGGCCCGAGGCCCGCTGGGAGTGGAGTGATGGAGGAGGAGGAGGAGAAGGAGGAGGGGGAGGGCGCCGCGGCTGCAGCGCCGCGGGCCACCAACCCCGCTCGGCCAGCACCGGGGCCCTCTCCACCGAGTCCCTCACCTCACGGCCACCACCATCTTCCCGGCCCGGCTCGTCTCCTCCCCTCCCGCTCCCACTCCCGCCCGTCGCCCACCCCTGCGCACTAGTTACCGTGCCCCGCGCCCCCTCCCGGGCCGGCTGGGGGGGAGGGGGTGACCCTCATTACACTGGGGCGCGAGCGGAGCGGAGCGGAACGGAGCGGAGCGGAGCGGAGGACGGGGAGAGAGGAGCCGCTCGCCGCACCCCCCTCCCTCCCCTCCTTCCCCACGCTTCGTCTCTCTTCGGGGCAAAGCGAACGCGACCTGCCCCGGCCTATTCCTCCTCCTCCGCCGCCGCCGCCGCCGCCGCCGCCGCCGCCGCCGCCGCCACGGCCTCCTCCTCCTCCTCACACCCCCACCGCGCGCGCCCCCGCGGCGGCGCGTGCTCGGGGAGAGCGCCTCGCGCCGGCCCGCGTGCGACCGAGGGCCCCCGGGTGCGCGCGCACTCCCTCTCTCCCTCTCGCTCCCCCCCCCACACACACCCCACACCCCCCCACCACACACACACACACACACCCCCCCCAACCACCCCCCCCACACACACACACACACCCTCGCCCAGCGCGCGCTCCCACGCCTCACTCTTCGGGGTTCAGGGCGGGTGAAGTCGGGCTCGCGAGCGGGCGAGCGGGCGGGCGGCCCAATCAGCGGAGCTGCTCCGGCCGCCCCCTTCCCCTTCCCCTCCCCCGGTGCGCCCGCTCGGGGCCGGGGCCTACGGGCTGCTGGCCCTGCTGCCCGGGCGGGGCCTGGGGCAGGCTTCCCTAGGGGCCTCGCGCGCCTCCCGGGAGTGTCGGGGCCTGCGGGCGTCGTGGGTGGCATGGACGAGCCCTTCCCCTACCTCGGGGCGCCGCGCCAGCCTGCCAGCCCCCCCTTGGTCACACACAGCTAACCGCACCCTACTCCATCCTGAACCCCAAACCCCCGAGACGCCTGGCCTGGGCCGAGGCCTGGCCTGCCTGCCGGCCTGACTCGGGCCCGCGTCAGCCCCGGCCTCCATCTTAGGTTACAGCCCGGGCTCCCCATCCACTGGGCACCTGCCCTCAGCCCCGCTGGTTTCGACCCGAGGCCAAGGCAACCCCCCTCTCGCCGTAGGGCTCACCTGGCGGCTTGGCATAGGGTCTTCGAGGCCCCGGGCCCCGAGCAGACGTGGCCGCAGGTGAACCCCCTGGCCCAGCCGCACCCCAAACCCACACCACCACCACCACGACAGACCAAGCTGAACAGGAAACAAAATGGAGGCAGCAGCAGCTCGGGTCTGCCTCCCCGAGCCAAGCCCTGCACGGCCCTGGGACTCCCTTCGGCCGCAGGCTCGACGCCCGCGAGGCAGGGGGCTGGCTCCTCCCGGGAGCCTGGGGCACAGCCGCCCTAGAGCAGCGCGGGCGGGCCCGGGGACTCGGCCCTGCGGTCCCCACAGCCCCTCACCCACCACCCCTTCCCTTCCCCCTTCCCTCTTCCCTCTCCCTCCCGGTGCCCGGCCGTGCGGGGTGAACGGCTCCGGGGAGCTGGGTCGGGTTACCCGCCCGGGGCACTGGCCGCAGGCCCGTGGCCTCAGCCCAGGGATGAGGCCGAGAGACCCCGCAGCCCTGAGCCCACGCCCCGCAACCCCGGCCGGCCGGGATGCAGCCTTAACAGCGCGCCCGCACCTCGGCCTGCCGCCGTGCAGCCCCCGCCCAGCGAGGCCGAGCCCCTGAGTCCAGACACCGCGGGGACGAAGCTCCTTCGTCACCCTCGGGCCCAGGGGTCTTCGCTGCCCCGGGCGGGGCGAGGGGAGCTCTGGGGGAGGGGTCCACTAATCCCTGCACCGCCTCCCGCGCCTAGTGTGGGTCTGGGTCTAGGCCTGGCACGGCGGCCCCGAGCTGCGGGCGCTGGCGGGCTTGGAGAGGTGCGGGCGCGCGGGGCTGGGGGCCGGGAGGGGCAGCGCCTCGCACCGCGGACGCTGCAGTTCTCCGCACCCAGGCAGATGGCCCTCTCGAGCGCGCTTCGCCCCCGAGGCCCAGGCATCGGGACCCCTGCGGGACCGCACGGGGACAGCCGACAGGCTGGACGGTCTGGCCAAGCGTGAAAGACACAAACCCCCGGGCCTGGGAACGCTCTGCGTTAGGATGACGGGGCCCTCGGCGCGCACTCAGCACCAGGGCCCCGCCGCCCTGACCTAGTAGGGCTGTGGCGCGTCCATTCCTCAAAGACAGTGGAAGGACAGGTCAGGGAACCCAAGCCAGGCCTGGTCCAGCAACTCCAGACCCCTGAGGCTCTTCTCCCTTCCCGGACCCTGCTGCTTCCTGGGTTTGCTTCACCGCAAGAAGCTCACCTCAGGCATTACTTGGTCCCTAGAGCGTTAAGCGCATCCTTGTTGTTGAGAGAGAGAGCCATATTGGACCGCCCGAGAATTCCCGCCTCTTCCAGAAAGCCTTCGGTGATTTGGAGTTCATTTTAGAGCCCGGGGCGCCGCCCTCGATGGCCACGTGACCACCATTCCTCCAGAGGCTTAGTAAATGAGCATAGTTATTGCCTCAGAAGAGTGTTTACCGGGGGCCCTCTGGTAACTAGACCCCACCAGGGAGAACAGCCACTTTTGGCATTCCCCTGCCGGGTATCTGCTGGTTGGGTATCTGCAACGGTTGAGCCAAACTCCATCCTTCCCTGGCCTTGTGACTGTGTCCAGCCAGCGGCCGCTTAGGACAGCTGTTTGCTGTCCAAGACCCACAGTCCATTAAAGGAGGCTCAGAAATAAGCCATCAGCATACCATCAGTAATGTTGGAGCTCTGGCCCTGCCAAGAGAGCAAGGTGCCCGGTGGAAGCCAGAGTGAAGAAGCTACTGTGACCTCAGGTCCCTCCGGTTAAAGAAGGAGTTTCCAGGTGCGAAGTTGACTGGCAGCTTTCCCTGAGCTAAAACTAGCCAGAGAAAAGCTGGGGCCCTATCCCATGGAGACTGGCCTTTTGTTCTACGGAGGAGTAACTCCGGCTAACACCCTCAGGCAATTCAATAGGAACGCTCTCACTGGTTCCTTTTTCACAAGCCTGTCATTTCTAACTGGCTGTTACCCCAATGCTAATCACTCCAAGGTCCTTCCTAGTGCCTAGCCATTTTGAGGTACTTGGAACTGCCACTGGAGGGCCTTGAAGAAGTTATCTTTCAGCCCCCAGCCTCTGGTTCCTCATCTGTGGTCTCCAAGTCCAAGTCACAGGCAACCGGCAGGATCCTGAAACAGGCTAGCATTCACTCCATCCTTAACAATGACAGACAGTACTTGATGAATACTGAGGTGTAACCAATTGCTTCCTTCAGCAAGGGTTCCCTGCAGTCTAGGCAATGCACCAGGTTGTGAGGAAGCTAAATGTAAGATATTGTGCCAGGCAACCTGTGGCCTCAGGGGAAAAAGGGGTTAACTAATAAGGGTGCTGAGAGAGATTACCTGATCTCTGCACACTACTGCCCTGCAGGACCCTTTCCTTAACCTCCTACTATCCACCCCACCCCCCAATCAGGACGACCTAGTTACTGACAGGAACAAGACTGGGACCCCAGGGAGAAATCAGAGTTCCCTGGTAAGCCCTGCGGCCCATCCCTACCTCCTACTTTAAAACTGTCTAGCACAGTGACTCAACCAGTGTGCTTCTTGGAGCTGAGCTGAGTATCTTCTCAGCCTCTGTACTCAGAAGGGTATTGACTCCTCGGGTGAGACAGGGCTGCTTTCCTGTAGGATGGGGTTCTGGGCGTAGGAGACCTAGCTCTTCCTGCTGATCACAACTCAAGAGCCTATTCTGGACCTGCACACCTCACCTGGAGACAGATGGAAATAAATGCTTGTTGAGCATGTATTATGCATCAGACATCACTGAGCACTTGGCACACATCCGTTCCTTTAACCCTTTACTAGTCTACAAAGAATTAAGGACTAGGTCAAGCCCTTTGTGTAAGTTCCCAGAACCATTACTTTCACAGGTGTGGTGCGCTCCATCCTCAAGTGAGCCTACACACCCAACAGATGCTGTGAAATGCCGGGCATGTCAGATACACAGATGTGTGGGGATGTGCCTGTCAGGCAAAGTGCTATTGCCTTAGCCCCCATTTCTTCCTCTGTATTCCATGGCTATTTGATCAGGTACTCTGATTATCAGGTACCTGCACGGATTCTTGGCCACGCAGTGACCTCTTTTAGAACTGTTCCCTTTTGATTTGTGAGCTCAGCAAATACTTGTTGAGAAGGATGAGAGCCTTGTGGGGAGAGAAACCAGAACTGCTAAGAGAACACCCAGCAGATCTAGAAAGGACGTTGGGGTGGGGGAATTCTGAAGGATATAAAGGAATAGTCAGGAACAGAGGACACTGTAGAGATTCCAGCAGAAGAACCCAGAGAAACGCCAGACTGGAGGAGCTAACCACAGCTGAGCATGAGCATGATCCAGAGCATGGGGCCTGAGGCTGGAAGCTCAAAAAGAGGCTGAAATGAAGATAGAAGCGCTCACAGAGGCCCAATCCTGCGGGGCCTTGGAAGGAAGGAACCAGGGTGGGCGCCGTGGAAGGATTATGATGGGACTTCCCCTGTAGAGTAAAAACAGTCTGCTATTCTCTGAAAGCACTAGAGACATCCCGAGCCCACAAAGGGCCCTGCCTCTGGTACAGGCCACCACTGCTGCATTCCACAAACAGTAGCAGCTTATCCTCATCCAGACACTGTCTCATTTAACACACCGGGATGGACACTCTTGTTCTTTCCAGCTTGCAGACATGAAGAGCACAAAGACAAACTTCCCTCCCCTGCCCAGCTCATACTCTTTTTTTTTTTTTCTCAGTTGGGGCTTGGCGGAGAACATGTCTCTGGTAATTTACCCCAAATGCAGGTAGTGCTCACAGTGACCACCCCTCCCTGTGAGTCCATGAGCTGCTTCCTTCATGTCACCACCTAGGGTGGTTCTCCAGAGCTAACTTACACTTAAGAGCAAGGCCAGGCAGGCCAGATCAGAGGTCAGAGAGCCCAGTAGCAAAGTTGCCTCTCTGTACCAAAAACTGTCTCTAAGCTGTCCCATATCTATAACTCTTACTCCAAGGACTCCAGTTACCGCTGTCAAGTTTCTTCCCCTCAGATATCACTTTGCAAAATCCGGTGGATGTGGCTTGGTGCCAAGATAGGCCACAATCCCTCAGCTCAATACTCTTGCTGGTCTCTCTGCCTTTCCCTTTCTGTCAGGCAAGCATGTGTTCATATCAACATAGAAGATGCCTCCTCTTAGAGGTCTCCTAAGGACATGGAATCCCTGCCTTTTTCCCTAAACACATGATCCCTTGGGGTACTATTGCTTCTCGGCTCAGTCCCTGGTTGAAGAGCTCCTACAACAAAGGACAGAGCACACAATTCTCTGGCTTCTAGTGACTAACTTTGAATCAGTGAGACTCAAAGAACATCAGAAAACACTTCCTGCCGGGCGGTGGTGGCACACCCCTTTGATCCCAGCACTTGGGAGGCAGAGGCAGGCAGATCTCTGCAGATCTCTGAGTTCGAGGCTAGCCTGGTCTACAGAGTGAGTTCTAGGACAGCCAGGGCTACACAGAGAAACTCTGTCTCAAAAAACCAAAAACAAACAAACAAAAAATAAACAAACAAAAAACCCAATTCCTAACTCCGTTCTATCCTGCCCTCATTCCCAGCCTGTATCTTACTTGTTTTGAAGATTTTCATTCAAGGCACATGCCTGTAATGTCAACACATGGTGTTAGAAACAGTGTGATTGGGAGTTCAAGACCATCCCGGGATACATGAGACATATATACAAAGACAACCTGGCAATGTGCAGTGCTGTGTGCAGATCAACAAAACAAACACCTACGAAATGTATGGGAAGACAAAATATATGACAAGCCTGGCACTAGGTCGAGCAGGACAGCAGGACAGCCAGAGCTGTCCACTTAAGTATGTGATTTTGTTGGATGCACCCCTAACCTGATTCCATTGGGTGGCAGTGGGAGAATGCCAGGCTTGAGCAGCCTGGGAGACAGGCTCAGACAAAGGCAGAAGTCTACAACATGCCGCCAAGAGCCAGGGTAGGGTTGTCCCTTTAGTCTGCATAAGAGTTGGCATTTACAACTCACTCAACCACTGTCTCCCTTCAACAAGAAATGGAAACACAGGAGAAGCAGCCTGCAGGAGGCAAACCCTGGGGGGGGGTGCAGTTTTTGTGCTAAGAAGGTCAGGAAGTCAGGCAGTAGTGATGCATGCCTTTAATGCCAGCCTTTTATCCCTGGCAGAGGCAGGTGGACCTCTGAGCTCGAGGTCAGCCTAGTATACAAAGTGAGTTCCAGGACAGTCGGGCTACACAGAGAAACCCTGTCTCGAAAAACAAGAACAATTTAAAAAGTCAGCAGTGGAAGGAGAAAGCCCATGAGGCCTCAATACTACACAAAGAACCACAGGCAACCAAGGAGGGCTGAGAGTGGGAGGCGCCATCTTCTGCAGGGGAGGGTGCACTAGTTGGTTATCTATCCAGTACTCAGTGGTCAGCCCTGAAAACGCACACAGGCGTGACATTGCACAGATCAGACTGGTTATATTCAGAAATACATATGCCTGTACACACATATGTATGTAACAGCAACTAAGTTAACAAGAGATGAATTTGAAAGAGAGCAAGGAGGGGTAGACAGGGGGGTTTGGAGGAGGAAAGGGAAATGGGAAATGATATAATATTATAATTTCAGAAAGAAAAAGAAAAAAAAAAACCTTCCAATGAGCAGTCAGTCCTCATTCCTTTCCTTCCTCGGGCATGTGGCATTTACCAAGCTAATCTTTGTCTCTATAGATTTGTCTGTTTTGGACAATTCATAGCAATGGAAACATTCTAGGGTCTGGGAAAGAATTCACTAAAGAAATTCTATGCGACAATGAGGACCTGAGTTTGAGCCCCAGCACCCACATTTTAAAACAAACAAACAAAAAACCGGGAAAACAAAGCTTACCTGTAATTCCAGCCAAGAAAAGAAGAGACAGGAGACCCACAGATTCCCTCGACAGCTAGTGTGGCAAATTCACAACCTCCAGGTTCAGCCACACACTCTCTCTGAGAAGACAAGATGAGTCAGGACATGACAGCACATGACTTTACCCAGAACTTAAGAGACAGAGGGAGGCAGGTTTCTAGGTTCAAGATTAACCTGGTTCACAGAGTGTGTTACAGAAAAACCAGGACAGCACAGAGAAACCCTGTCTCTAAATAAATAAATAAATAAATAAAAATTTGTGCTGGGCAGTGGTGGCGCATGCCTCTAATCCCAGCAC
>JADRCD010172102.1:0-15524 GCA_019843815.1 Montemys delectorum
ACGCCCTCCAATGACTGGCTATCTTTTGGAAGCGTAGGTCTCATAGATTGACTCGGGAGTCTTTTCCCCATAGCTGCTATCACTGAATTATCTGAGACCCTGTAAGTGCCTGACTCTGCTATCCCACCCCCAATACATGTCTCCTGTATCCTCGGGGCCTGGGCTAGCTTTCCTACACTCTGTGTAGAAGCACAGATCTACACAAACACAGATGTACATCTCAGTGATATTTTTAAAGGCAAGGTCTAAGTACTAAGGCTTACCTCATCAAACTCATGATCCTTCCTCGTTTTCCCAAATGCTAGAATCACAGGTGAGCACCCCTAATCCATTACTGAGTACTTTCATAATTACATCTTAAAATGGCAACACTTTAAGTAAGCAAACTTAAATTTCTTTTTTTTTTTTTTAAAAAAAAAATGATTTATTTTATGTATATGAGTACACCATTGCTCTCTTCAGACACAGCAGAAAAGAGCATCAGACCCCATTGCAGGTGGCATGTGGTTGCTGGGAATTGAACTCAGGACCTCTGGAAGAGCAGTCACTGCTCTGGACCTCTGGAAGAGCAGTCACTGCTCTTAACCACGGAGTCATCTCTCCAGCTCAAGTAAGCAAATTTAAATGCAAATACCTTGGGGAAGTGATGTTCAAGGTAGCTTGTGCTTGCACTCTTCCCTCCTAAGCCGCCCCAATTCACATTCTGACTCAGCCATGGTAAAACCCAAGGATCACTCTACTTCCAGACCCTACAAAGGGGCTAGCTATCCTCCCTGGGGACTGACAACTACTCACAGGGCTCATCTTCCTGCTACACTCAGTGGGGACCCCATTGGCTTCTTCAGGCTCCCTTCTCCTCCTTGGTTATGCCGCCTCACTCACACTAAGGATACACTGAACCTGGTGCAGAGGCCCTAGCAAGTTAAGTAGATGCTAACGGCCAATCGGATGATGGCACTGCTCCAAAGGTCCATTTCCAAAGGGTCTTCTAGACCCTACTCATGTCACCCCAACTAGGATGAGCCTACTGTCCGCTAAGGCTGTCAGGACCCAAGCTTCCCTCCAGGGCAGCTCCAGGCGACCTCACCTCAGGGCTCCTATCTCCAGCTGCATATCCTGGCAGGCCCACATAGCCTTTTGTCAGACAGCTGGGATAGCAACACTAGAATCTGACTAATACAGAGGAGCCTGGATCTCCAGCTGTTCAGAATTACACGTACCACACAACAGCAGCTCCCCAAGACAGGTTCCAGAACATGGCCCATGTAGGTGACCCAGCCATCAGGATCCTGGTGATGCCACCCTCCCCATGCTGGGTGTATGTAGTCTTTAATTGTGTAAATGTATGCAAGCATACATGTGTCTGTCTGCTATGAAGGTCTGAGAACAGCTCTCAGGAGTCTGTTCTCTCCTGCCACCTTGTGGTATCCAGGGATGGGGTCTGTGCCCAAGCACCTCTCTACTTGCTAAGCTATGTTCTGGCCCACTAAGTTCAAGTAGTCTTCCTTATCAAATGTTCACAATGCCAAATCCTAGTTCCCAGTCTCAGAAACCCAGCTGGCTATTGCAACCTTAACCTAAATGCTAACAACTAACTGGTCTTTCAACCCTGGACTAGGCTAAGCAGGGCAGTAGAGGATGCTAAAAGGACTCTCTGGCCCCAGGAAGGACAGAAGGACCTATGTAGGCGTAGCGCCTAACCAAAACAGGATTTCCCTAACCTTTGTAGGTGCACGGCAATTTAACTCAGGTCTTAGGATCCTTGGGCCACCCCATGCAACCAACCCCTCTCAAACCACTGGCATCGCTAGGCCTGGTTCAGAGGGATATGAATCCTGCCTTCCTGACCTAATTCAACATCCCCCTCAAACTGCTTATGCTTGGGTCATGGCCAGGTCAGTGCCTTCCCAGACCCATAGGACCCTCTCTCTAGCACTTAATAAATGGAAAGCCAAATCTAGATACATAAAACCACTCAATGGAATAAATCACGGGATATAGATTATCTATTTAAGTTAAAAAAACACTAGTAATGTTATAAAAATGGCATGGCACTTTTTATTTTTATAATCAGAAAAATAAGTCCCAAATTCTCAGTTCAGAGGCTGTAGTTGAACAACAGAAAGGGGGTGAACAGGGTAAACAGGTACCACGTAAGATGGGGCAAACCCCAGGGAGCCAGCACAGAAGTTCCAAGTCTAGTAGTGTCCTCTGCTCTGGTCACTTCCCCTTCAGGGGCTCAGGTTAGCCACTTGGGACTCCAGTGTGGGGCTGCCCTGAGATAGGACTGGGACGGGGATAAACAGCCCCTGACCACAGGTAGTGTGGGCCGTGGGACAGGTGCAGGCCCAAAGATGTCTCTGTAGTAACAGGTGACAAAATCAGGGCTGAACACTGTTATAACAGGAATAAAGAGTTCAGATAGGGGCTTCCAGCTGCCCTACCGTGCCTCTGGGGTGGAGGAAGAGCCCTGAGGGGTGGGGAAGCAGCCACTCAGTCACCACCCCTTCACATCTCTCACGCAGCTGGAGGATCTTCAAGTAGACACTAGCATCACCCCACAGCCAAGAAACTGTGACCTGAAACCTGGCCAACCAAACCCACAGTGTGGCCCCGAGTCACCTAAGCCATTGTGCCCAGGGCAGGGAATACTACATCGGTGGGAAGAGGAAGTGAGGGGAAGATGGGAGGGAGAGTGAGGCCTAGGCTGGCACTTCATCACACATCTCCACCATATACAAGCATACATACACACACCATTCACACCTGCACACATGCATGAGAGACTCAGAGATGCAAAGACAGTGTTGGCAAGAGGCACCAAAAGATGCTGAGAGATCCCAACAGCTCCATGTCCTTAGGGTGGCTGTGTGACCTCTCCCAGGAGTTGTCCATCACAAAGCAGCACATGTGAGGAGCACAGTAACATCAAGAGGCCTGATACCCGTGGAGGGGACAGTGGGGTGACATGGAGTTCATCTGTCCTTCTGATGTGATTGGCCCAATCAGCCAAAGTAGTCTGGAAACAGCCTTGGGGTAGTCTGGGAAACCATCTTAGGCTTAAAGAGAGCCGGTTCTCACTAGTGCAGTCCAACTGTAGCATAACAAATTCACCCAGGAAGTTATCTACAAGCCTCAGGCTCCAGGACTCACAGATGGGGCTTGGCGGGCCACCCCTGGGGCAGAGTGTCGAGTCCACTGTGACCTCAAGGGCCTGAAGGGATGGCCCAATATCGAAGGCCGGGGATGACGACCTGGCACCAGTCCCAGCAGGGACTGCCGTCTCAGCTGACAAAGGGGCCTCAGAAGAGGCTGGGGGGCCAGGCCTGGCTGCCCTAGAAGTGAAGGGCGATCAGGAAGAGGAAGTAACGGTTGGGGTTTTCGAGGCTGATCTGGGCCCAGAAGTGACCGCAGGGGCTTCTTTGGGCCCATGAGGGGCTGTTTGGGTATGTGGGATTGCTCTGGGCTAAGACGTGGGCACTTCTGTTGTGACTGTCTAGGGTTCAGCAGGGCAGGCTTGGGAGGACTAGTTTGTTCTGGGCCTTCAACTAACTGCTGAGGCTGCTTGGGGCCCACTGATGACTGTTGTGAGCAGCTAGGCTGGCCCAGGAGGGATCTATGGGGCTGGCTCTGCTGACGTGAGGCCAAGAGTGCCCACTGGGGGCAGCAGCACTGGCCTGAAAGGCAGCTGGTGGGACGACGGCGTGGTTGCAAGGTGAGAGTCCGAGGGCACTGGTGACACTGGACTAGCAGAGACTGTGGGGGCTGGCAGTGCTGTCCTGTGGTAGCCCTACAGGGCTGGTCACAGGGACACAGTGTGGTCCATGACCGCAAAGGTTGGCAACGGTGCCATACGGTCAGTAGAGACCGGCAGAGGTGACACGAGGTCAACAGGGACCGAAGTGGGCGGTAGCGATGCCATGGAGTCTGGATGGACCGCAGGCGCTGCCTGGAGCCTGGAAGCGCCAAGAGTGGCATGCGGGGCTGAGCCAGGCGTGAGCGCTGGGTCTGGCTGAGCTGATCTGGGACCGGAAGCAGAAGCTGGGGACGATGGTGCTGACCAGGGCCCAGAAGTGGGCGCCGGGGCTGGCAGGGCTGTCTCAAGCCTAGAAGTGATCGATGGGGCCAAGCACGCTGACCCAGGGGTGGCCGCTGGGGCTGGCAGGGCTGCCCTGGGGCTGGGAGGGGCCCCTGGGGCTGGCTGGACTGGCTGGGCTGTTGCTGCTGCTGGTGCTGGGCCGGGCCGTTCTGGTGCCAGGGGCTGGCTGGGAGCGGCCCCCCTTCTGGGGAGCACACCTGCATGGAAGAAAGAGTATGTGTCCACCTGGGCAGGTGCGCCAGCGGACCCCCCATCCTGCCCAGGCCCAAGACATGCTATTCCCTCTCCAGAGCCCAATTCCCAAAGGAGCTCAGAGCAGAGGTATAACTGCTGAGAAAACTCCTTTCTTTCTGTGAAGAGGGCACAGAAGTAAGTGTCCCCAGAAGAATGCAGCTGCAGCACTGAGCCATGACCCAGGACAGACCCATGCTCAGGCAGCCCAGCCCAGCTTCCACCTGCTCTGACAGACCTCATCTGGGCAGGAACACTCCTCCAGGGGGCCATCCTTTTCCTTGGTTTCTCCTTTCACTCCTGGACCACCAACCTGAAGCCTTTAGCTGAACATTCCCTACTCTTAGCAGGAGCATGGTCCCCACATCCATTTACAGAGACAATCTAGATGTCTCCAGACACCTAGTCGGCGGAACCTGACGGACGCAGTGGGAAACGGGGCCGGCCTATCAGCTTGGCACTGTCACCCATCCTGGCCAGCACACACCCCTGTACTCCTGGGGAGAAGCAAGAGCACTGGCCAGGCAGGCCTTTCCAGCTGGGCAGACAGACAGGTCCCCGAACCTCTGTGACCAGCCTGGCTCCTGTCTACCCCATACCTCAAGCCCAGCAACGATGGAGTGCATTGCCAGGCAGGCCAAACGCCGAAGGGTGGGGTCTAGGTTCGTGTTTGGTCCTGGTGCAGATCCCACAACCGCAGAGGTCTTAAATAAGGAAGGGCACAGAATGCTCACCTGTTTAGAGGGCTGCAAAGGGACTTTCCTAGTCCCTTCATCACAAGAGGGCTCCGCATCCTGCCCTGGACTGCCCACCTCCAGGGGCTGCCTGTTCTCACTCAGCTCCGCAGATGGGCAGTTTTCTGACTCTCGGGGCTTCTTCACGAGGCGTTGATCCCATTTCTCCTTCCGTTCATGTGGCTTCAGAGCCATATCCTTCTGCAGAGGAAAAAGGAAACGCCCATCAACCTGTGGGAACATCTAGGGAAATAGAGCAGGCTCCAAGGCTATGGTGACTAAGGAGCGTAAGGAGCCTCGAACTTGGAAAGGCCAAGTTTAAAGGAGAATGGACAGGTAATGGCTGGACGATGTATGAGGCCCTAAGTTCCCAGGGGCCAGTATGCAGCATTGTAGGATCTTCATTTTGGCATACCTGGGAACTCTCTGAGGTGACATGTTGGCCTGGTGACACCAGAAGTGCCCCCTGGCAACATGCTATATAGAAAATAGGAAATGCCCCTAGGTGACAAATTCCCCACAGGAAGTTACCCTTCCAGGCAATCCCAACTCCTTATATTTTGTCCTAGCTGACATACTTTATTCCTAGGTGACTCAATAGTCTTGCCAGGTACCCTCAGGTTTTTAAGGTCATTATGGTCATCTAGCCTGTCTGCAATCACCTGCACTCTCATATTCTGGGGCCCCCACTTCTGCAGCAATGACAGCACTGATCCCAATGGAGGCACAGAAGTGAGGTAAACACTGATGTGTAGCCCTCCAAAAGCAGTGGCCAGTGAAGGTCTGCAGGAAAACAAGCCTTCCCAGAAACCAGAAAGTCTGTGTGTAAGGAAGGGGACAGCGTGAGGAAGCCAAGGGAGAGCTAGCACGCCTCCTCCTCCCAGAGAGAGAGGGTTTGAGTCTCCTGGCTTGCCTCTTCGCCTTGGACAGGTCAGGGCTGAGTATGAGGACCTTCTGCGGTATACACAAGTACATGCATTGTCCCTCACTGCACTGTCCACTCACCTTCCCACAAAGACCCTGGGCTGTCAGACTGTCCTGTTGCTAAGGGCTAAGATGTACAAAAGCAAACATTTACAGACTCTGATGTTATAGCTGACATGGTGCTTTCAGTGTGTGTTAGACCCAAAGTCTAAAGTGAGGTCAACTTAATGGGTAGTAAGCCCTAACAGTCTGACTAGGACACTAGTCAGGAGGCCAGCCCTGACTTCCCCAAAACCAGGAAGGCAGACGGAAGAAGAAATAGACAGGGATGCTGACAGGGCTGTAGAACCAGGCCCCTGCCTCAGGTTTAAAATGACCATCCTCCTTCTGCATCTATTTGGCATTTTGCTTTTTAAAAAGACAAAAGACTCCACTGGCCCCTCCAATTAAGCTGGTAAACTCTATGGTCTCATCTCACACATGGGATTGTTTTATTGGCCATCTAGCCACCTTAGCCTAGGGAAGGGCTGGTGAGTGACAACAGCCAGCCCCTGCCCTAAGAGAAGAGGTCTTCTCACTTTCCTTCATGAATGTGTATGTGCACTAGCCTTCGGGAACAACGATAACTGAAGGGTAGTAGCAGGGCTGTTACCAAACCTCAATTCTGAAACTCCCGGTTTAAACTCACCATTGCCTAACGTATGAGGAGAGCACAGGGCCTGGCAATGCACACCTTTAATCCCAACACTAGGAGGCAGAGGCAGGTGGATTTTTGAGTTTGAGACCAGCCTAGTTTACAGAGTGAGTTCCAGGAAACCTCATCTCAGAAAAACAAAAAACAAAAAGAGCAACATCTGGCCTATCTTGGGAATAGTGGGTCACTCTGCCTGTCTTATCACAACACTGCCCAGTAGAACCTGTCTCTAAAAGCCCTGACTTTGGAGCACCAGTAGGGGAAGGGATCCTCACTGGCCTGAGCTATACTCAGATCATCAAAGGAAAATAACACACCAATCTACCTCCCCCTACTGGGTAAACACTGAAGCTCAGAGAGGTTGTGCAGCCACAAGCCAGAGCCTTAGGCATTCTGTGAGATACTCACTGGATCTATACAAAACCAGCACTGAGTACCTTAAAAGTCAATGCAGACACGAAAGGCTCAAAAAAGCCAACCAAAAAGACAGCCAGGTCTCTAGTGCCCTAGAGCCTTGTGCCAGGAAACCCTCCTCCAGTTTTCTGGGGAATGCAGCTCCTCCCTAAGCTTCTGGCAGAAGCCAAAAACTGGGAGAGCTCGGGGCCATCCTGCCAGGACCTGTAGCTATAAGCTGGAGCTCACAGCAGATTTGACTATCCTATGCATCAAATGTTAGCCACCAATGCTCAATCAAACATGCAAGGCCCCACTTGTGGTAACAGCCTCACAATCACACACCAGCCTTCAAACCTGTGTTTCCCTCTCAGAAAGAATACCAAAGCTGAGTGCCTATTAAAGGAAACTGTCCGCTCAATTTTCTCGTTTTCCGCCGGGCGGTGGTGGCGCACGCCTTTAATCCCAGCACTTGGGAGGCAGAGACAGATGGATTTCTGAGTTCGAGGCCAGCCTGGTCTACAGAGTGAGTTCCAGGACAGCCAGGGATATACAGAGAAACCTGTCTCGAACCACCCCCCCCCCAAAAAAAATATTTCTCATTTTCCTTTCTGGTTTTGAGACAGGGTTTCTCTGAGTAACTCTGGTTGTCCTGGAACTCACTATGTAGACCAAGCTGGCCTCAAACTCAGAGATCTGCCTGCTTCTGTCCCAAGTGCTAGGAATAAAAGCATGCACACTACTGCCCAGCCCCCTCCCCTATTCAATTTTCCAATGGTGACTTAAAGTGACTGTTCCCACCAAGTGTTACTATGCAACACCAACAAAATTTCTAATTGCACTAACAGTAAACCAACCACAATGAAACTTGCTTCTCTTTGAGGTCCAAGCAGCTTACCCCCATCGTGGGCCCCCTGAGGCTCAGCCCCACTCCTTTTAGCCAGGAAGGTAATGCTCATTCCTACTCCTGTAACCAACAAGCCCAATGCAAAGCACAGAGGCCTAGCCCAGGAACAGTCTGTTTGAAACCTGGCTCCCAGCTTCCCAACTCACGTGACAATACTGACCATGGAAGGCTAATTCCGTAGCCCAAGAACTTTACACAGGCAACCACTGCTTCAGCATTCAAGGACCCCTTCTGACCAAACCGACTACTGAAAAATCCCAGCACTCAGATAGGCAGAGGCAGGCAGATCTCTGAGGCCAACCTGGTTTACAGAGTTAAGTTCCAGGACAGCTAGGACTACATGGAGAAACACTATTTTGGATAAAAGGAAGGGAAAAAAAAAGAGAGAGAAACACCCCCCCCCCACACACACACACAGGAGTTGGAGAGATAACTCAGTGGTTAAAAGCACTGGCTGTTCTTCCAGAGAACTGAGGTTCAATTCCCAGCACCCACAGGGCAGATCGCAGCTGATTGTAACTCCAGCCTGGGGATCCTAGACCTTCAAGATACCAATGAACATGAAATAAAAATAAGTTTAAAGAAAACTCCTAGAAGCCCTCACACTCCACCTCATGCTGAACCTACCTGCTTACTTGTTCTCTAGGCTGCAGGCAGAGCTCCCATGAACCACTAGATCCCTGCAGTCCTGATTCCTGGAGGCAGAGCTAACTACCTCGGGATCTAATTGCCTCTCTAGCTGCAAAAAGAGCTCTCTCAAGGAGAACTCAGATCTTCCTCTCTTTGGCTCACACCTCTCCCTAATGGCTACTGATTTTCATCCTAAGAACCAGTGTCACATGTTCCTGAGAGGAATATCCATTTCTACAGGCCCTCATGACCTCTTACCTGCTCCAGAAGGCTCTAGACCATTGCACCCCATTTCTGAAACCTCCCAAGCTCATGGACATCACCTCCACACCCACTACCCCGTTGCCAGCAGGCATTAGTGTATAGGCCAAGTAAATAGTGCGGGCTGTCACAAGATAAGGGAAGGCAGAGAGGCCATGCTACTCCAGAGCCACCGCTATAGTGTCGGGGTCCAGGAAAGGTTGGTGAGGCCAGAGCAGCAAAGCATCTATGGACGCCAGCCCACCCCACAACTGCTGAGCAAAGTATCTTGAGCATTCCACCACCCACCAAGGTTCTGGGAAAGAACCATCCTTCAGATCTCAGTCTAGCAGCTGCACTATGCACAACACTGTCTGGGCAGGGGGTCACCTGGACACAAAGCAGACCTTGCTCTATTTAAATAAGATGCAGAAGGTATGAAGCACTGACATTAGCGTACTATTCGGGGAGGAGTGGCAACTAGACATGGAAGCACGCAGGCCACTTGTAGTTAAAAAAAAAAAAAATTAAGCTTATCCCCGACTAGCTTACAAATAAATGAGACTCTGTAGTTCTACGGTTATTTTGTTTGGCTTTGACAATTACTGGGGTGGTGGGGAGGGGGTAAATAACCCCTAACCTACTCTTCCAACTGCTGGCCTGGCCACCTCCCCAGCAGTGTACCCCAAATACTTGCTGGTTCTCCTGGCCATGAGCACAGGCTCTCTCCTTGTAGTGGCTTCCTTCCTCCTTCTGTTCTCATCCAGCCAGGCTACTCCAAACCTACCTCTAATCCCTTCAGTAACTGGCTGTAGCTAATTTTATTTAACCAATAGGGTTTTTTTCCTATTTTTTATTTACTTACATTCCAGTCATTGCCCCCCCCCCCCAGTTCCACACCAAATTCCTCCTCCACCTGGCCTCCCAGAGGGTGCTCCGCCCCACACACAATTAACCAAGTTTTAAATAAAGGAACAAGGTTTGCATAAGAAAAGCTGGGAGAAGTCACACCTAGGCCTAGACCTTCCGTTATAATTTAGCATTATAATACATAGCAGAAGACCAACCCTAGAGAGCCACACACCACACTCTTACCTACTGTGTGGGACCCTTTACAGATTCCTATGTTGCTGGCCTGGGCAATAGTTCTGAAATCAGTCTCCACAATCAATGCATCCCCAGCCCAACAGTTCCTTCCTTCCAGCTCCAATTTGTTGAAAGGCCATGGTCTGTTCAGACAGCCTTGTTCTGATTCCATTTCTTTCCCTCTCAGCTGTGGTGAGGACTAAGTCCTAGGGCAGTCAATGAGGGAGGTGCCCTAATGGTAGCAAACAGTTTGCAAGAAAGGAGAGAATTTGTGGACGGGGACCCACAGCATCTCTTATCTAACTCCATGGCCTGCTTGGGGCCACTCTTTATGAGGATGTAGTTCTGCATGCTCTAGACACAGAATTTCCCACAGCCCTAAAAAACAAGAAATTACACCATGTAGATTTGAGTGAGGACAGTTAAAAGGAGTGGGAATCCAGATGAACAAAGTGGTCCTAGAGCAGAAACAAATTTCAACTGGTGTGGCAAAGGCAGGGGGAGAAGGTTTGGGGCTGTAGGGCAAAAGGCCCTTTGCAACATGGCTGATGGATATCCTGGGAGTGGTGGCCTTCAAGTCCCTCTGCCCTAGTCAGGGTAGACTGGACCCTCACAGTGCTCTCCCACGAAGTTGGTACTCCTGAGGGACAGGTTACCCTAAGCCATTTTCCTGGTCTCTTTAGCCAGAGACAAGGCTGGCCAACAAGCCATCTGTCACTTTCTCCTTTAAGTCCTGGTAAGACACATCTCACATCTGACTTCTGCCACACTCCAGGCCACTCCAAGCTTCAGCACAGCTGCTGCTCAACTGTCATCCAGGGTGTCCCTAAAGCCCCATGTGTAGTACAGGGGCAGCTGAAGCCAGCCTGGATGTTTCTGATGCCACAAGCCCGGGACATGAAAGGATCTTCGTGAATTAAAATGGGTGGGGGAGGGGAAAGGCCTGCTCTCCTCTCTACACTGGAATCCACAGCAAGTAGCCCAGTTGTGGTCCAGCAGTGTCTGTCTACCTGGGGTAGATTGAGTCTAAAAGGCAGACTCAGAGGGGCCTAAGCATGTTCATCACAGGACTCTCTCACCCTCGTGTTCAGTGGCTGGCAGGGAGAATGAGCACATGCTGCCTCATTACCCTTCCTGCAGATAAGGAACTAAGGCCCAGAACAGGAAGAAGGTTGTCCCAAGTAGTTTACAGACTTCCCTGCTCTGCCTGGCTGGCAAGGCTAAGGCCAAAGGGCCTCTTTCTAGGAGCTAGGAGACAGTGGCTGTACTGGCGGATGTGTAGAAGCCCTGAGACAGGCTCATGGTGCTCCTGCAACCCTAGAAGAAAATGTAGATTTTATTCCTAGGTGACCGAAAACCCCTGGAATTGGAGCCTTGGGAAGTAAACATATTCCCAATTCTGCTTGACCAATTCCTATTTCAGATGAAGGGGGAAGCTAGGGATAGTTAAAAATATCACCACCTCACCTCAATCAGAAGAAGCCATTCGCTCCTCCTGGGCAGTCACTGTTCCTTCCCGTTCTGGGTCTGGGCCATTCAGGCCTAGTTCTAAGTGTATTAGCAACATGGAATGAGGGACAGGCAGGTCATACAAAACAGAATCTGGTCAAGGGTAACCAAAGCCCTACAACAGAAGTGTCCCAGAGCCAGGGTCTGAGGGGGCAGTGTGGTCAGGGCAGATGAGAAGGATTCCTATGAGATCTCTGGCTTTTAGAGAGAAGAGCCTGGGCCTTTTGAAGATGAAGAAATTGTCAAGATGGAGATGAAACTGCAGTGAGGGGTGAGGACCACAGCCAAAAGGCAAAGAGCTGGACGTGGAAACCAGGAGTCAGCGGGTCAGTGAGATGCCATGGCAAGGGTTACTACCAACATGGGGCAAAGCAGGAACGAAGGAGCCCTCTAGGAACCTCACCAGTGACTCACCAGCAGTCTACACTCAGAAAATGCCTTACTCTGTGCCTGCTTCTACACAAGGATGAGAACACTGCTGAAGCCTCTTCAGGCTACCAGGAGGATAACCACCACATGAACTCCTCCAACTGCCTGCATCTTGAAGACAGTGCAGCATTGACCTGGCTCGACCTGGCTCTGCCACTACCTGGCAGTGGTGTGTGAGGCTAGGGTTTGTTTTGAGGGACAGCTATACATACCACAGAAACTCTGACACACTCCCCTACTCCTTACAGCCAGAGGGCCTGGCTGGTACAGCATATGCAGGTACCACTGGGGCAGCTGCTTCAAGTGAGAATCAGAGCTGGGCTGTCAGGCCATGCATGCCATGGCCAGGCTTCTAGCAGGAGTCACCCAGTGCACAACTGTATACACTACACATGTTGCAACTGGCACCTGTCTGGGCTAGAACAGAAAGCTCTGACATGAGAGGCCACAAACTCAGCAGCTCTCCATCCAACTTTCAATAGAAACCATACAAAAGAGCTCATGTTGTGCTGAGGAGCACTAATGCCTTTTTAGCATCTCAGATGGCACTAGAGCACTATGGGAGTCCCCACAGCACTATCTCACACTGGTTTAAGAAGCTTCCTTGGATACTTTGGGGACCCACCTGCCCCAGCCTGCATATATTCCTTAGCCTTGCCAATCTAAAATGGACACTTTCTAAGCTGCAACGCAATGACCAAAAAGCCTTGCCAAAAAGCCACCAGCACCCCCTCTCCTCTCCCAGTTCACTTCAAGGGGACCTGAAACCCACCATTCTGTGCCTTTCTCCACAGCCCCCAGACTCTAGCAACACCCATCAATACCCTCCTGACACTCATTGGCGACAGACCTTACAGGTGACCTTTGGGACTAGCATAGGTAGGGAGGAATGGATAGGATAGAGGCTCACCCCTATGGCCAGTCAGCCTGGTCACCCCAATACTGAAGCCAGGCCTGCCTGCTCATGTCCTATGAGACAGACCTATAGCTAGAGACCCAATGAAGTCTGATAGGATGCCAAAGTCTCACTGGTTATAAACTTAGGGACTTCCAGTCCTGCAAAATGAAACAAAAGGATCCTTTCTAACCTGCAGTTCAGAGGGTTGAGGAACAGGCTCCTGGCAAAGAGTGGGCCTAGGTGGCATCACCCTCCCTCAAGCCCCCTAGATAGCCTTACCAATCTGAATCTGTTAAAGTGTCAGAATCATCATGCTCTCCTTGCTGGGTGAAGGAGACACTCCACATACCCGTAGGCTTATTAGCCTCTATAATCAAGGGCTGCCTTCTGTTTTGCTTACAGAGCAAGTAGTTCCTGGCACAGATGACACTGCACACACACCTCTGGAGGGCCACAGTGGTCCAGAGGCAAAATTCCACATGAATGGCTGCAAAGCAGAGCTCTGGAGCCTACAGGCTGACGAGAGCCAGCCAGGTACCTGCTGTTCCACCGTAATGTTCTGACTAGCTTCCTACTCTACCCTAAACACAGCCTCCATCACATCCCTCCCACTCCCATACCATCAACCAGAGCTGGAAGCCAAAACCACACCAAAGCACATGTGGGAGGGGAGGAGGTTCTAACCCAGCTAGCAGCAGTTGACCCAGTGGGTGGAAAGCTAACACTGAGCCTAGATTCAAGCCTGGGTCATCTTGGTAGAAACAGGTAGCTCATGGAAGGGAACAGGAAGTTGTCCAATGACTGTGGAGTTTGGATGGAATGATGCTGAGGTGAGCAGCTTGGGTCACTGGGACTTGACTAGACCACTCTCAGACTTCTGAACACTATAATCTGGGTGAGATGCCCAGGCCTTAGCAGATGGGCACTGCTATATACCATGTACATACTGGGTCTCAGCTTCTGCTCATAGGCTTCCTGACTCGAAAGCCAGGCCTCACCACCAACCACACTGACCGACTGGTCACCAGTTAACAAGGCTGTATTCAGGAACTTGAGAATTTTTTCTAGTAAAAGTAGCTATTCTAGGATGCAGGAAAAACGAGAGAAATCCTCAATCCAGTAGAGCTCGCAAAACAAGACAGTCTTTTTTTGTTTTGTTTTGGAGACAGGGTTTCTCTGTGTAGCCCTGGCTGTCCTGGAACTCACTCTGTAGACCAGGCTGGCCTCGAACTCAGAAATCCACCTGTCTCTGCCTCCCAAGTGCTGGGATTAAAGGCATGCGCCACCAACGCCCCGCAAAACAAGACAGTCTTAGACCAACCCCACCAGGAATATAGCAACAAAGCTCATAGTAAAACCTGGAATGGACTCCTCCCAGGTCCGCAACCCTCTCCCTAGAGGTAGGTATCTCCAGAGATACTCACCTGCAAGAACTAACAACTGAAATGTTATTGGATCCCAAGAACAAACTCAGACTCAGTCAGCAAGGCCCAGGAAGATGCTTCAAGAACAGTGTCCCCATGAGATGCTGCACATCAGAACCAAAATTAGAGGGACCTCATCCACAAGGGACGGAAAGATGCCAGAGAAATACCATCAATCCACGGCTCTAGCAGTGCTAAGAAATGCAAGATGAAATGACAAACTGACAGCAGAGTAAATTTACGGTTATAAACAAAAGCAAGATGACCAAGAGCTGGAGGACCTAATGAGAACTCAAGAGTCTACAGCTTAGGAGCAAATGGGAGCAGCTTTGAGAAAACAGCTTTCTTATTGAAGCAGAACAAGAATTGAGGGAAAAGGTGTAACAAACAAAACAAAATTCAACTCATTCAAGAACAACCAAGGAGCTAGGAACGTAACTCAAGTGGTGGAACATTTTTGCCTAGCATATCCAGGATGGCTTTGATCCCCAGTCCACATCAAATCTGGTATGATATACCTGTTTCTTATTCCAGCACTTGGAAGAGAGAGGCAAGTTATCAGCTACACAGCAAACTCAAGGGCAAGATGACCAAGGAACCACCCTCAGAGCCCCACTTTGACAACCAGTCTGCTGGCTTGGTCTCCTTCAGGTGTCACACTAAGCCTGTTCCTAGAGCATTGCTCATGCAGATCTGAATCTGTTGGGGGTTTGGGTGGTGGTAGTGGTGGTGGGTCAGTGGTGAAGAGAGAAAGCACAGAACACCACCGGTGCCTGCTGTCTTCTGAGAGGCAGACAATCAGAAAGGGGCAGCCTGTCAGAGGAGCAGAAAGAGCCTCGCTGGGACAGGAAGTAGTATTTGTTCCCTGTGTGGCCTTCATAAGCAAGCAGACAGTTGGGGAAAGCTTCCAAGCCTCAGTCTGGGTTTTAAGTAGGTGTATGGGGACTCAAGGGAGGCAGATGTGGCCATAAGGATCCAGATGTACAGAGAAGCTCAAGCCAAGAGGTTTAACCAGGCCCAATAAGCTAAAAAGAAAAGCTTTCTGTGACCACAGGTAAGGGGCTTCCAAGAGATAGATAAATGAGTGAGACCCTTCCAAAAACTACACAGCTGGGGAAAAGGGGTGCCTGCCTCACAGTGCTAGGCAAGGCAGGCCAAGAAGCTGTCTGCTCCAGACAAGGCCTTGCATTGAACAGGCTGTCCAAGGTACACTGTGCATTCATATGGGCCAAAGGGCCTGAGGTGGCCTTGCTTTCACAGGCTGTGTATATTCATCCCCCTCAGAGGAACTGGTCTTTCCCCCACCCCCCACAGCTGTAGGACCAA
>JADRCD010172117.1:0-14851 GCA_019843815.1 Montemys delectorum
GGTGGGTAGGTGGGTAGGTAGGTGGGTAGGTGGGTGGGTAGGTAGGTGGGTGGGTAGGTGGGTAGGTAGGTTGGTAGGTAGGTGGGTAGGTAGGTTGGTAGGTGGGTAGTTAAGTTGAGTGGGCAAAGGGGTGGAAAGAATATGGGAGGAATTAGAGGAGAGAAAAATATGATAAAAAAAATGAACTCTACCAAAAATTTTTTTAAAAATCCTATCTAATTCTAAGCCTGAATTTGGAAAATTTCATTGTTTTGTTGTTTATTTGAGACAAATCTTTATTATTTCTCTCCGACTGTCCTGTAACTATCTATGTAGACTAGGCTCTCCTCAATCTTACAGAGATCTTGCCTGCCTCTGCCTCCTGAGTGTTGATATTAAAAGCAAACTCTATTATGCCTGGCAGATCTGAGAAATTTTAGTAAAACAAAATAGAAAAACAAAACAGAACAAAGCCAGAAAATGATGTCTGTGTATGAGTTGCCATAGACAATAGGTTTTCTGTGAGGAGGAATGTGAAACATAAGATCTGCCTTTGAATCACCAAGAAGAGCCGATATTGTCACATGAGTCTGGCTTCCATGCTAAGCGATTGATTGTGGTTTAATTTTTCATAATCAGTGATTTATATATGAAATTAAGTAGACTAATACTCTATTAGCCAGAATATTTGATTAAGCAGAACACATCATTTCCCGATACCCCAGATAACAGAGATATTTATAGGCAAAAATAAACAAATTAAGCCTCTACTCTAAGCTGCTTTTTGTTACCCTTAATTTCTTAGAGAATTAGGTATTAAATCTGAGAGCTGCATACGTATTTTGTGAAGGCATAGAAATTTGTCTTTTATTACTTTTAAATTATAGGAAGTTATCACATTTCTTCTTCCTATGACTGGACATTGGGGGCTGGGAATTGTTAAATGTATTTTTAGTTTTTGCCAAAACTACTAGTTTATTTCAAACATACTATAGTTGTACAAGACATCATTAGTAATTATAAGATGAAATTTGATGAGTATAGTTTTCATGGAGAAAAATAAATATTTATTTCAAGGATTAAAAATCTTATAAAGCTAAGTAATCATTACAAAGACACATACATTTATATCATTAAATATGAACAATATAGAAAACTTATTATAGAGAATTCTCAAAAAATCACTTGTAAGTGATTTAATTATGATAATATCCCTGTACAGATGCTGGGCATATCCTGGGAAGTAGCTGTGGTAGAAAATGGAATTCCTAAGTTACTGCCCAGCTTGCATCTCATTCTGAAGCAGATACTCCTCTCCATTATGTCCGCACAATACGGTATTATGCAATATTATTTTATCATTCTTTGTGTATTTAAATATTCCTTTCCATTATGGGAGTGACAGTGTGGATCGATGAATATCAGCTATCATAGATTAGAGAGTAAAAGCACACTGCAGAAACAAGTGCACAAAGTTGCAAACCTTTAGTTTAGTAGAGTCTACAACCCTGAATGAGACTTTAAGAGGAACAACCTCTTAAGATAAAAAGTGGAACAGTAGTTACCTTCATTTTTTTTTTCTAACCCAAAGGCTATTTTTCACAAATTATCACACAAAAGATGCAAATCGATAAGTTCAACATCATTTTTATGGCATGATGTTTCATGTGGTAAGGTCAACTTATTATGGAATATGTGATCTTGTCAATTATTAAATCCTCGTATATGGTACTTTAAAATTTAGTCTCGTGGTATGTCAAGAATCCTACTAGTCTTTTAAAATAAAATATCTACCTAATAATGGGAGCATTTATCTTCAGCTCAGCATTTAAATTGCTACTTTGAATGACTGACAAAATTAACTTAATATCAGGAATATATACCTTTATAATTTTTTTTTATTTTGACAACAGGGCTTCATAAGCTATGATTAGTTCAGGGATTTTGTGGGTGGAATGAACAAGATAAGCAGGTTGAAAGTTTTTGACTTATCAAAGCCACAGTTTGAGAAGTGAGGAAGTGCGGCTCTCTTGACTGGCGTTTCCATAATTATTTGCACAGTTTTCTGAGCTGTTTGACAAGTTCCCATTTGTCTTTAAAATGAAAAGGCTAAGAGGAGAGCAACTTTAGACCTCTGAGATATTTTCAGATTCTTTCATTGAACAAACAGTGCTTCAGACTGAGAGGAAGAACTGGCACCTCCTTGATTTTTTAGGTCCTATCATAATGCTACCATTAGAAATCCAGGGAAGTTTGGCTTTAAGAGATACTTTGACATCATTCTTGCATACTCTGAATTAACATTTAAATATTTATGCAGTTTCTCAGTGTAGAAGAGGAGCTGCAAGATTTTCCTGAAAGAGAGGTTAAGCAAAGGTTATGATGTTACAAATTAGAACTAAATAGGGCAGCGATACACGGAAACTGAAATGCTGTTAGTTAGACCAATAATGAATCAAGTAAATGAGACAAAGGTCCCTCAAGGTGAGGTTTGCTAGGTTCCGAATATAAATGGCATATTATTATTAATACATCCATTCACAAAAGCACTATAATACTAGTTTATTATGTCTTGAAAAAGACAGAATGAATCTTTGTGAAAATGTAGATAAAAGAGAATTATCCACATCTCTCAATTTAAAAAGTTTAATAAAATGTTAAATAATTTTTCCTAGTATGTAAGGTAGTTCCCCATAGTTTTTCCATGCAGGGCTGGAATAGTTTTTATTTCCTGCTGGCTGGCTATGCTAACGCATTTTAAAGGGAAGGATTATAAAATTAAAGCTAAAGATTCTAGAGCCTGTTTTAGGTTTCTAAGTAGTAATATGTTTTATATTTTAATAGTTATATTAAGTATTCTCATTGTTCTGGTGAATTTCTTGCCTATGGAAGTAGAGAGGGTTATATAATGTCAAGTATAAAAATGACTCTTTCTTCCACTCAAAGTTTCATTGTAGATCATTTGTATAACTAAAATTGCTGTTTTCTCAACACCCACTTTATAGATACTGCAGAGGCAGACAGAAGGAATTTTGAGTATACTCATTGTGTTTAAATTTATCTTTATTATATTTCATGTTCATATTTCAAAGAATGTCTCTGTGTAATTAATCATTATAAAATAATATATACTGATGAAATATGTTGGGATCTACATGTCTAAGATCAGCAGTGAAGAGAAAGGCTGGCAACTAAGAGGACCATTATTGATAAAAGTGTATTGAGTGAAGTGATCTTATATAAGACTTAAAATCAAATAAACTTGCTTAACCCCCAAATCTGGCTCTGCCTGTAGTGCCGTATGAATTCACACTGTGCGGAGAATGGTATTGCTGCCCTCTCATATACTGCTGTTTACTGAAACCTGAAGTTAAAAATTAAATTAGATTCACGTTGTTCCACTTTAGCAAACTTTATCTACAATACAAAGCCACTAAAATGTCTGCTACTACACACTTAATATTTTGTTGTTTTAGGAAACAGGCCTGGACATATGTGAGTTTTACTACATGTCAAGTTTTTATCTCACTCTAAGATAAAACAATTAAATATATTTAGCTAGAGTAAAAACGTCCATGTAAATGAACAGTGCAGATGATCTGACCACTCCAAGTAGTCCTCATGTACTTATTTCACACAGGTTTAGAACCTCGTTCTGTGCCCTGTTATATGAAACAAATGCTACGCCAAACATAAAAGGATATTGTGAAACAGCAGAACAAAATATATACAAAACCATACAAAGGTTTGTGGGGTGAAAGGTCAAAGAGGGACAGGTCCTCTGAAGACATAGATCTTGTGACTAGAAATTTGACCATGCATATTTGTCAGCTAGAAAGGCAGTATATTTTAATGATGCTTTAAAGTTTGAAATAACTACTTCATTTTTAATTTTCCTATAGGTGAAAGTTGCCTCCTTGGCTTTTACTACATGCATGGACTGTATCATATTGGATTGCAATATTATATTTCAGTTAAATACATAGATGGATAAAAGAGATATATATTTCACTAAGAATTGAAATGCAGAGGGTCAGGCATATAAATATTTTACTATCAGCTATGAGTTGATAGTCAAAACTATGGATAATAATCAAAGTAAGATGGAACAGAGTAGAATTGGGAATCTAACCCCCATCTGGTGAATCCATCACTTTTACTTAATAAGAGCTACCCAGAGAAGGAGCAGCTAGATATAAATTCAGGTCTTGTGATAAACATTACTGCTTGCAAGTCGCATCCATAATGGCTAAAATCATGGTTGTCAACTTGATTGCATGTGGAATTAAATAAAACGCAAACTACTGGACATTCCTATGATGGGTTTTCTTACCTTAAATCTGGCAGCATCTGGTACAGCCCAGACAAAAGAAGCAAGGATACTTGGCTTTTATTGTTACTATCCTCTATTCTCAATGGTAAGTCCATCTACCTATCCTGTTACTACAGTGTTCCTTTACTGCTATTAGAGACAAATTCTTTAGGATCCTAACTTAGAGCAAAGAGCACCAGCTATCATCATCATCATCATCATCATCATCATCATCATCATCATCATCATCATCATCATCATCCTCATTTACTATTATTATTTATTATTATTGTCTTTAATCTTTCCTCACAGTCTAGAATTTATCACCCTCCTGGCTTCAACAGTTTCCCATTCCATTCCTCCCCCCCGCCCCCCAATATCTCCAAGAGGATATTCCAATACCTCACAGACCTCCACACCCTGCCAGGTCTCCCTACTCCCTAGAGCCCCAAGTTTCTCAAGGGTCAGGTGTTTCTTCTCTCACTGTGGCCAGACCTGGCAGTCCTCTGCTGTATATATGTAGAGGGCCTCATATCAGCTGGTGTATGCTGCCTGGTTGGTGGCTCAGTGTCTGAGAGATCCCATAGGTCCAGGTTAGTTGAGACTGATGGTCTTCCTATGGGGTTGCCCTCCTCTTCAACATCTTAGTGTCACCTTGGGGCTGTTGAGACATCAGCCTTGTAGAATGAATATTTACCCAGGCTCTCAGCACCTCTAGTGTGATAAAGCCACTGTTTGACTACAGCCTCAACTTCTTAGCCAGTCTAAGAAATCTCCTTTCATTATATGTATTCATTCCATTGACACTGTTCTCTTGCAAAATCTTGATATCAGCTGTTAGTCCACACAGTGTGCTGAGCTGTGCCCTTCTGAAGAGTAGGTGCCTTTGTACTGATTGACACTGGTGAAAACCTACCTTCCACATGAACTGCGACCACAGGACTACTCATTTATATGGAGAAATTCTCTTTCATAATCCTCTGTCTGAAATCAACTGCTGGCTGTGATTTGTAAGCAGAAATTCCTTTTCCACAGCAGAAATAGGAATGTGTCTCTGAAGAGGACAGCAAACAGGCACTTGTCTGCACATAGCTAATTGGAAATGCTAAATAGCCTTTGTCCTCATTTGATCTTAGATTTTTTTTTGGAAGAACTGAATTTCCAAAAATGTATCCCCATTCCTGGGTATAACCAGTTTTGGCCACTGTTGAATGCACTTAAATATTGTTGGAGCAGTAACACATTTGGTGTTTTCATAAGGATTGCTTTAACTTGCATCATTTTATCAGATTAGGTGACATGATTCAAAACCCTCTAGCAATGCAAATAGGGGCAAGCCCAAAGTTTAGGAACCATGACAAAGAAGAAAGGAAAATGAAGGAAAGACTGTCTCTGTGAGGTTAAAAATGAAGTAGTGGAGAAAAAAGATTGATTTTTATAATTTGATCTAGGATAAATTTTATGAAAATATCAATCTTAAACAATCAATTAGAAAAGCATCCATCCAAATTTTCTTCTAAATGAATGATATAGAAATACTTGTCCATTACTTAGTGCAAACAAGTTTGCTCTGTTTTGGTTTATGATACTTAATTTATTTGAAGTCAACAAGAAGACAGAAACAAAAATCCAACCCCCAATACTTGAATTTCACAGTTGGTTCCTTGATAGGTAGATTTTAAAGAATGAAGTCTAGTAGTTTCTTACATTTTTGAAATGTCTGAAACTAGTTTCTCCTGTTTTAGTGGAATGGATGGCAAAACAAAGCATATTTTATGTTATTTTTTTCACACAGAGTTCATTTTACACACACAGAAATTCAACGTTAAGCTCTGGTATTCCAACTGAAAATAACATCTTAGAATGCATGGAAAAGAAAGCCACACATTTTATTTAATTTGATCTGAAATCCATATGCTGTCATTTAGACAGATCAAGTATAAGAACCTGGTGGGTATAAAATGTGCTCCACATGGTCTTATTTAGAAAGATGCCTCAAATGCGCGTTTTCACAAGTTCCACAAAGCACATTGTCACACTAAATTTGATACAGCCATGTATTGCGAAATTCCCCTGTTGCTCTTTGAATATAGAATTGAAAGGTAACCCTCTCGTTGTGTTTCAAGAACAGGTAAGGAAAGTAGAAGCTATGCTAACACCTGGCACTTGAAAGCTGTATGGAATTTAGGTTTTCTAAAGTGCTGAAAGAATATGACTTTTCTCAGTGTATAGCCAATGGAAATTTATATGCAAAGGGGTCTCTAATGGGTCTTCTCATTAATTCCCTAAATAGAAATGACTTTAGTTATGTGTGTATTGCTCTTATTCCTGGTGAACAGGTTCAGGTGGTGCAGGACCAGGCAGATCTAGTACTAATATAAACATTTGTTCAAGTTGTGCAATTTGAAGGAACTGACACCTATGTGACCATTGGTTGCAGCCTACGCATACGTGTTTATATGACAGTATCTGGGGAGTCTCATACATTCTTGGCTGAGTGCTATAGTACTGGGAAGCTCCGCTCAGCAAATGTGTCCCTACACCAGTTTTTCTGTATTGACCTGGAAGGTTAGTATTTAATTTCCTCATTTTAAGCAATTGTGGGCACTACCTATGCATATTTTTTTTGAGATTACAGAAGAAAGCACTGATTTACATTTTGTTTTATATTTTGAGAGTTTCCTATATTAACTCATGCAAAAATATCTAACAGTATTAAGGCAGGTCCAGGTGAATGAGAGAATTGTCTTCTCACACTTCTAAATTGTTTTATTAAAATTAAAACACCCAGAATTCATCATTTTATGTTTAGAAGGCTAGAAATATATATATACATATATATATGTATATATATGTATGTGTATATATGTATATATATGTATACACATACATATATATATATATACACATATACACACACATATACATATACATTTATACATGCATGTCTTCCTAGAACTCCTGATTAGGTTCCTTTTTGGTGTGGCGATAGAATTCTCTCTTGTGGAGAAATGTCTTTATGTCTGTGACTTTTAGACTAACACCACTATGTGTGGAACCAGTATGACATGACTCTAGTGTTTTCACTGATAGCAGACATTGACATAAACCAATTAGAGTTGAGCATGCATGTGGTCCAAAGCCTGGGATTTTGTTGTGCAGAAGCAGGTGTCTGAAATCAGGAAGCTCTCCAAGGCATAGTGGAGGAGAGAGGTACATCTGTTGCAGCGTCTAAGGTTTCCTCAATTACATCTCGGTTAACTAGTCAGTCATTCAGCAAGTAGTAATTTAGCATTCACTTGATATCAAGAGGAGAAGAACTGCCTGGCCGGGATCCAGAGTTGTACGTGTCTCCCTATGCACGTCTCTCAGCCTTGTCAGTAACAGCATCGCCCCTCAAGGTGGAGATGAACATGCTGTCCTGCCAGACAGATGCTCCCTCCTTCATGGCTCAGGCAGCTTTCATGCCAGCCCTAGGTCCAAGTCACAAGCAGTGAACAAAGGAGGCAGCTTCCGGAACAACACTTCGACATGTTTTTGAGATATTTTTATACTTTTCTCACCCGGGAAAACATGGGCTGGGACCTCCTATCTTGGTCTTCATTCTGCCATCCCTGAAATAGCTTGCCTGGAGCACTTCTGCATCCCAGCAGCAAGGCAGACGCTGCAGAGTGACATTTATCTAACACCTCAGTGTCCCAAAAGTAGTCCGCAGAGTGTAGGTAAGTTTGTCCTCATTGGTTTGCATTGAGAATCTGAATATCAGCAACTCTTGGAAAGTTTCAGCTATTCTATAGAACAGGTTAATTTCTATCGATGAGATTTAAAAGTTAGGTTAATCATATAATTGTGTATCTATTATAAATATCAGGATCAGTAGAACAAAAATCAAAGGTCATCTCCAAATAAAAGGAGTTAATGTACTGTGCAGTTTTCCAGAGTATGAAATGTAAATATACTTTCATCTGTAATGTTTTTAGTATCAAGTGTGATGAGTAAATATGATTTACATAATCCTCTCTATATAACATAGCTCTAGTTGTATGTTTAATAAGACTCATGGATATTAGTAGAGGCAAGGGTACTCAGATACTTCTAGTCATGCCCCTGCTTCTTAGAGTAATACAACCTGATGACTCGGATTTGTTGGATGGTCCCTAAATCTAACCAATTCCATAACCTCTGAGATGACAAACTCTCAAGTTCTACTTTAGGTACTTGCCAGATCCAAATATGTTTTGCTTTAACATGTCATGTGTGTGTCTGTGTGTGTGTGTGTGTGTGTGTGTGTGTGTGTGTGTGTGTGTATTGTCCTTTTGTAACTATACACTTGACTATTTGTGAATTTTACAAGTTTGGCTTTACAGGCAGCAAGGAACTGTGTCTATAAACCAGATAGGCATATTTTACCTTGTGTTCTTCATGTCCAAAGTGGTACTTACCCAGGAACCTGAAGCTCATTCAGAATAGTCCATTCCCTTTAATTCACTACTCAGCAGGTTCCGATTGTACGTGGTGTACAATTTCTTTCTAATCAGTTGTTGGCATAATAGCTACTTTTTAAAATAAAAAGAACATGTTGGCATGTTCATGTTACATACATGTGCACTTTACTTCCCTAGAGGCAGAATCTCTGGTTAAAGAATTGAGTAGAGAGAAAGAATGCTTTTCTTTGATCCTGAGGTGCTGTTCATATTGAGAGCATAGACATTCACATTATGGAATTTACCTTTGCTTACACTAGGATTGGCAAAAACCTTGTGTAAATAGGTAGGTTTCCCAGATCTACTCTCTGAATCTTCAGATAAATGATAAATCCATGTCTTACCACTGTTAAAAACCACCCATACCAGCAATACTTGTGTGGCTAAGTACACAACTCACTCTTTTTTGGTCTAGGTGGTTTCTGATCTCAGATGACCTATAGCAACCATCTTTTTCATAGACACTGTGAGGTTAGATCTATTTACGCGTATCTTTTTCCAGACACTGAGTTAAAGCATCTAGTAAAGACAACTCCCTTCACACATTTGAGTGTTATACTGGGTACTTTGTACCAATGTTCTAGTACTGCTTAATTTGAAATGTATTTCTATCACACATTGTGCAAAAGATCCAGACTTCATTGCACAACACACCCTGCCTTGCATGATGCATTTTAAAAAGCCTGTTTATTAGTGACTAAGCTGTGCTTGCTTACGTAATGCTTTGAGTTCTGTATCAAATTTATGTTTGCAACAACTATGAAACTGATAGGAACAGTCTTCCATGACCATGAGGAAGTTAAGAGCCAGACACAACACACACACACACACACACACACACACACACACACACACACGCACGCACACACACGCACGCACACACACATACAGTGACTTTGCCATAGGATGATTTAAAACTTGAATAGCAGTTTGGAGAAATGAATAGTTAATTATGAAACTAGACAATATTGTTGCTTCTCAGTAGGTTAAAAATGCCACAAAGCAAGAGTGTTCTCAAGGGCCTCTATGCAAAAACTGGGGAGATAAGGAGGTCTCCTGCACCAAGCCTGTGGCAGCTGTCTGTTACCCTAAAGCAGGGCCTTAATGGAGTCATTCTGTATGTCGATCCGATCCTTGTCAGCTATTGATGTGGTTATTTATAGGATGTGTATGTAGTTGTGATATATTGCAAAGGTTTGACTCTGTTGTTCCCCATAGGAGTGCCCTTCACCTAGACTGATGAACCAAGAGGAAGAATCTCAGCTACTTCAAGTCAGATTTCTGAGGAAATAGGATTTGGTCAAAGAACTTATCTGATAAACTAATGCAAAGGCAAGCAGAGTTTTATACTTTTGAAGCCCTTAAAATAGAAGAAATCGATTCTGACTTTCTATATAGCTTAACTTGTCTCACCTTAGTTCTCAAATAGTCTACTTATGGAAACATCAGACAGCTTAACGAGGGAACAGGAATATCTATATTAAATTAAATTATAATGTTAAAAAAATGTCTACAATGAAAAGTTTCCTGTGGAGTCTAGGAGAGTAAAGCATTAGCCATATCTGTTATGAAAATCTATTTTATGCTGAAAATAATGTGATACTAGATTCTAACTACCTTTATTAATAATGAACCAGACCAAGAAACATTGCTGATTAGGGGTAACTGAGTTCAAAATTTGGATAAGTCAACACAGCTTTCTAGGAATTGGTCTTAAAACCACTAAGCAAAAATTAACAATGCTTTTCTAGAAGCCAAGTTTAACAATTTTACCATCTGGAATTATAAAAGTAACAATACAATCTCATTTTTAAGAAACAGAGGAAAGCATCTATAATAAATACAAATACTTTTTGCCTAGGCAAACCTTGTCCTGTGAACAATTTATCTATAGTGGTGATTATTATATTAATCTTGTGAAATAACATTAGAGCACCTGCCCCATTGCTTCTATATATCATTGATGTCTTCCACAGCACCAAAAATGATTCTTTGAATGATTTTAATGCCTTTAGAATCTGCTGTGTGTTTCAATTTTATTTTGATAGCACATATTGTTGAGCAGCTAATTGTCTCCCTAAACTTTTTTCATTATAAAGAACTTTATGGAAAACTTTTATAGACATGTATGCATATTTACTAGCAACAAATTGGCTGGATCTGAAATTTATGTACATTTTGAAGGCTTTTGAATCTGGCTGCTAAATTCTCTACCATAATTCTTTGGCCTGTTCTTTGAGCATGATTATCTTCTATAAAAAAATAATAGGATTTTATAAAAATGGCACAGAGCTTATGCCTTAATGGAAGGAAATCAAAGTCAGAGTTACTTGGTTAAGCTGTGTAGCATTCCTCAGGTATACATTATGTGCTAAGTACTATGTTAGTGCTTCAAAGTTGCTATCCAGTTTTTGCCTGTCATCAACTTTATGAATCATGATTATTCTTTTTGTATTGATTATATATTAAGACACAAGTTAGCTGATTTATTTGATGTCATTCAACATTGCTTACATAGACTTTGAACCCAATGATGCTTGAGAGATTGGAAAGCATATCTTGTCAACAGTATATAGACCACATCCTTCACAGTGAAGAGAAACTTGGGCAATATAAACTGTACAGGGAAAGTCAGACCCTGTGATACCATTTCCTGCTACAACATAGTTTTTCATAAGGGTGAACATGTACTTACATGAGACAAATCAACTCAATATCAAATTTATAACCCACCAACTCAAAACTGATCACAGTTAAATTTGTTGATCATTTTGTGTACAAAATATTAAAATCCATAAGCAAATAATAGCCAATTCACTAATTCTAAATGTGTGTGTGTGTGTGTCTGTGTGTGTGTGTGTCTGTGTGTGTGTGTGTGTCTGTGTGTGTGTGTGTGCGTGTGTGTGTGTCTGTGTGTCTCTGTGTGTGTATGTGTGTGTGTGTGTCTGTGTGTATGTGTGTGTGTGTATGTGCGTGTGTGTGTGTGTGTCTGTGTGTCTCTGTGTGTGTATGTGTGTGTATGTGTGTATGTGTGTGTGTGTATGTGTGTGTGTGCGTGCGTGTGTGTGTATCAACATACTTGGAATGTGTGAGGGCCCCACAAGAGCCATGCATGCCTACATCAATGTCCTGTGAGATTTTTCCGAGGTGATGATTAGAATATGTCACTTGACAAAGTAATTTTTGGATCCAACAGTCCGGATAATGAATGATTACTGGCAGTGAAAAGGGATTCTTACCATACTTTGTCTCCTGATAACAACTACTCAGTAGATACATTTAGTAACTACATCATAGTTCTCTCTACCTTTCTCCTATTTTGTATCCTCACTCCTTCCCTGACCCCCAGTGTCTGAGTTATCTATTAGACTCTTTGGAGTAAAATACTCTTTACAGTGGAAGATGAAGTTTTGTGTTTGAATAGAGTTTGAATATCCAAATGTAAGCATTCACCTCTAAGAACGTCATTTAGGTTGAGTGCAAGCTTGGCATGTAATGAATGTTTGACCCGGAGAACACATCCTGCCTCCTTATCTACTGGCACTTGATATGCTTTGAAAATATAAACCAGACATGGAAAATGAAAAATTGCATGATTCTAAAATTGGTTTTGGATCCTACTCCCAGAAGATAATCTGCACTCATTTACTTTTAAACTTGATAAACTATAGCTTGAAGTGTACTATTAGTTTTGAGAATCTGCCACCCATTAAGTGCTTTCATGGCCAATAAACCATGTCTCTGAAACTTGCCATTTAGTTCACTAATTATTTGATATGATTTGAAGGCAGCAGCCTTAGAAAGAAAAAAAATATTTGTAAATATGAAATAGTTTAATATGCATAGTTTATATGAGCGACTAAAATTTTGTGTGGGCTGTAAGGCAGAACTGCCATTTGGTGTTTCCCTAAATAATAAATATGCTGATTTGATTGATTTTTTAAAAAAGATTATTTATTTTATGCATGAGCACACCATCATTGATCTCTTCAGACACACCAGAAGAGGGCGCCAGACTCCATTACAGATGGTTATGAGCCACCATGTGGTTACTGGGAATTGAACTCAGGACCTCTGAAAGGTCAGTCAGTGCTCTTAATTGCTGAATCATCTCTCCAGTCCTGCTTGATGTTCTTGGGACAAAGTCTTGATTTATAGTTTATGATGTTCTCAAATTCTTTCTATGTAACATAGAATGGCTTTGGACTTGCAATTCTCCTGCCCCTTCTGCCTGAGCGCTGCCATGATGGATAGACACACCTCATGAAGCCTCACTTTAGCTGATGCTTTAAGGATGGATTGTTCATAATTGAATGGAAAAGAAAGATTCCAGCTGTCTGATAATCAACACTCGCAGGCCTATGCTTTTTTCTTTTTCTCCAGCAGTCCATATAGATCCATTCTTTCCTACATTGAACATCTGGTTTGTTTTGTTTTAATATTTTTTTTATTTTGTTTTGTTTGCTTGTTTGAAAATCATAGCCTACAATTATCTAAGCATAGAGAACTTGTAATGCTCTAGTCTTGCCTGGCCATAGGTAGTCACTGTGTGAACCGTAGTCCGCAGTTCTTTAACCCAGGTACAACAAATGATTCATAACTCTTTGAGACCAGCCTTATGGACAATTTCAATATAATAAAACTTAGAAGAATAATATTTTTTGTTTTCTTTGTCCTCTTAATTTCTCTACTCAGTATTGTGTGTACCACTTGATATTTATTTGTGATTCAAGGAATTGTAATTTATATATTATGCTGGTTTTTTTTTTGAGTCTCTCAATTAACTATACAGGTCCTAGTATCAAGAGGCCCAATTATCTTCTTTTTAATGGCTTCCCATGAAAGTCTAATTTGTTTAATAACTTCTAATTTGTTTAAGAACTGCAGGAGCATATTTAATTGGGGGTAGGTAGGCAAAATTTTGCCTTAAAACCAGTATAGTAGTAACAAGCACATTGAAACTGTTTGGTTTCTGGAGATGCACAATGGGAAGTGGCAGTTTGTGAGTGCTGGCTTGCTCTGTCATGGCTCCTGGCACTGTGGTTCTCACTGTAGACCAAGACTATAGCTCTCTTTGTTCACATTTCCATGTTAAGCTATGCTTTCTACAAGCAAAAAACCCCCCAAAACCAAAAACCAAACAAACAAAAAACCACTATTCCTATATCTCTGCATCCATTAGAATTCCATCACCAGCTGCCCAAGCAAGCCACTGAGTTACATGAACATACAACGTCAGGCTTCACTCACTCTGTTCAATCTTTTTGGGGCCTCTTTCATGTGAGAACACTTTCCTCAGGCCACAGGGACCTGTATACTAGTGGCCTTCAGTTCGGTCACTGGGACTGATGGCCTCATGCCTTCCTCTAAGTCAATGCAAGGCTATCTTTGTACCCATCTAGGATGCCATCTTTGTCTCATCATTGGAAGTTTCATATACTTAACAAAGTCTCATTCTGGCTTATGGAAGAGATCTGAAAAATCGTAAGTGCCTGTTCACAAATAAGTCATTTTAATGTCTTCCTTTGCCATTGCATTGTCACAAAATGACTGAGGTCTCTGAAGAGACCATGTCTTAAAAGGCTCATGATACAATGGTTAACAAATATTACTAAAGGTACATTTGGAATCATTCTATTCTTTAGCCGTCTTACCTTTTCTTTGCTATTGGTATCCAGTGTCCTTCTGTGTTTCTTCTTGTTAGTATCCCACTCTGTTCATCATTTTCCCTGTTAAGATTTACCCCAAGTTAAATGATAAAGGTAGCTTAGCTATGGCTAACATTTGTGAATAGTTCTGTAAGTGTTTTGTAAGAATCCAAGAGCCCTTGAGCTTCTTGTCTTGTGTTTCTATTCTCAATTCTTACACCCAGCAGACAGTGAATATGCATTTATAAACAGTGATTCTCCTGGCATTTATTTTTCATTTAGGTCGAGAAAGTTTCTGTATCATAAACACTAAACAGCCCCCCACCCCACCCCACATTGAGAGAGGGAGAGAGAGAAAGAGAGAGAGAGAGAGACAGAGACAGAGACAGAGAGACAGAGAGAAACACATAGAGAGACAGAGAGACAGA
>JADRCD010172118.1:3451-28743 GCA_019843815.1 Montemys delectorum
TCTCTCTCTCTCTCTCTCTCTCTCTCTCTCTCTCTCTCTCTCTCTCTCTCCCTCTCTGTGTTTATTTCTGCTCTATTCATAATAACCAGACCCAGGAAGGCGAATATGGTATGCACTTACTTACAAGTGGATCTTGGCTGTTAAATCAATGTTAACCAAGTTATAATCCATAGAACCACAGAGGGTAGGCTTGGGGTAAGGGACTAAGGAGACAGAGTTAGGAAAGAGAAATGGAATTGATAGTTAAGTTGGATGAGGGGGTCTGAAATAGAAGGATAAAGTCAAGACAGAAAGGGGAATAAGGGAGGAAAGAGAAAACTAAAATTAAAGACTCTTTGAGGGATAGTATAGAAACCTAATAGAGTACAACCTTAAAAAATATACATACATGTATATGTATATACATATATACACACATAACTAAAATCACCAAATAATTGGATAACTAGAGCCCCAGTTAGATAGTCCTTTTCACCAAATGAAGTTTCCAGTACTGGGATTGGGTTACACCTAATTAACTTGTTGGCCAAAGGGGTCGCATAGAATCCCCAAACAACCCAGGCTATTGCCAAGACTATAGTCTGTGCTCATCAAAAATCCACAAGTCCCCATTGCTGAAGACAACACCTACAGAACTCATCGAACATGGAGAAATTAGGCCAGTACCTACACAATGCTTTTACTCCTAAGTTCTTGTCCCTTTGATACACAGCCTAGAGACCTAGGGTAAAAACCAAATGCTACTATTCTAAAAAAACATTAAATAAAAGGACTCCTTGTGACATTCTACACTCATCTATACTCATAGATCAATTCTTTGTTCAGTCATCATCAAAGAAACCTCTTCTTGTAGCAATAGGAACAGATGCAGAGACCCACAGCCAGACATTATGCAAAGAATGAGAGACCTTGGAACACACAGCCTTAAATGGAATGTCTCCATCAAATCCTTTCCCTTGGGGCTCTGGAAGCCCCTATGGAAAAGAAGGCAGAAAGAATATAAGAGCTTGAGGGATGGAGAACACCAGAAGAACAAAGATCCTCTAAATTAACTGAGAAAAAGCTCATATGAACTAAAAAAACTGAAGTAACAAGGATGGGCATACAGGGGTCTGCACCAGGTCCTCTGTGTACATATTACTACTTCCAGCTTGGTTGAGTTTATGGGATGCCTGAGTGTGTGTCTTCTCTTTGGCATTTTTCCTTCTGTTTGTTTTGCTCAGTTCTGATCTGTTAGTTTTTGTTTTATCTTTATCTTTTTTATTTGTTTTATTTTATTATTCCTTAGAAGCCTGTTCTTTTACAATGAGAGAGGGAAAGGAAGTGAATCCAGATCAGTGGGGCGAGGATGAGCTGGCAGGACCAGAGTGAAGAAACTATAATTGGGATGTTTTATACAAGGGGAACAAAATCTATTTTCAATAAATTTTACAAGAAAAGAAGAAAGAAAAAAGAAAAATGCTTCTAGATGCTACAAAGTTTTAGTTAAAAAAGAAAGAACACTACAAAAATTCAGGAAGAGAGGAGTCTGTACCTAAAATTGACTGTTTTTCTCAGTGGCCAATACTATTTTAACAACTTATTTAATTAACTTGTGCCTCATTGTCCTTATCTATGAAGCTAAGACAGCAATATTAACTCAGAATTTCCTGAAAAAAACAAGTTAAGATGTGTGATGGATGAAAAAATATAACTTGAGACACACAAAAGACAGAAATCTCCCAGTCTTTAGCAATTGGACCCTGACTGCTTGGAGCCTGATCCAGTAGTTGGTGCTACTTCTGGGAACAGAAGAAAGAGGCTGGTCAGGAAGCGTGGGATGGGAACTCCAGAAAGGAGCCAGTCTGCTTCTCATCCTTGACAACCAGCTCTGTGTTGGCTACACACTGAAAATGTCACTTCTATGAGCAGCTCTATCCTGGCCTGAGAACAGAAATACTAAAACTGTTTAGGGGAAATGCTTCTTGTTCTGATTTCTTGTCTTTAGCCTTTATTCTCTTTTTACATAGTAACAAATGAGCACAGCAACCTAGGAGCTGCATATGATCAGATATTTTCCTAGCTCCTGAGAGTATGCCCAGAACCAGAGTATGTCCAGACCAGACACCATGGTAGAGGTATCATGAAGACATTCTTAGTGGGACAACTGGACTTACCAGGTCATCCCTGCACATCTCAAGCTAGTAAAACTTTATTAATCCTTAAATAGAATCTTTAGTGGTAGAAAACACAAATTAAATATGTGTCTTTTATGTCAAACATTGTAAATGATTTTTCTAGAATAAGAAATTTAAATCTTTTTATCTTCCCAAACTTGTAAACTCTTTTTGCAAGTGTTTTAATTCCCCTGACTTGTAAAACTTATTTTCACAAAGTCCTTCCTGAATTCTCAGGTTTTAAATGTCTTAATTTCTTATTTTTTATTTTTTTATTTTTTTGGTGTTGAGTCTTTTAAGACTAGCCAATCATAAAAGACTATGAAGGTGGGATCCGAGCTAATAGGTGAACAATACCACCTACATTAGCATAAAAAGCAATTGAACTTCCTGCCTGTGCTTGCTTGGCGTTTGTACTTCTGCCTCTGTGAGTAGCACATGCTTCTGATAAGAAGTAAGCCTTATCTTTGTTGGGGTTTCTTTCTAAAAAACTCCAACTTTACTTCCAACAATGGTAGTTCTTCCTTGGACCCCACCCAGTTATACATGAATTCCACTTGCCCCCTTTCTCTTATGCTCTCACCTATAATAATTTTTTTTTCTGAAACTCACCTACCTTGTCTGTGAAATGTATTCTGTCACCTTGTGAGATGAAGAATCCAGAAGCCGTTGCCACAAGATGGCTTTAGAAGACAAGGAATGTCTTGGATCCTAGTATACCCTACTCCTAATTATGCTCATCTGAGGCAAGAAGGTGTCTGTCTCAAGGACTTTGTGCCCTCCTCTTCTCCTTCCAAGTGCCTTATACAAACAATTAGGTCCTAGCCCCTATTTATGCATGCAGCTGAGTCCTGAATGGAGAAATTTACTATCTAAGAAGATAGTGAGGTGTCTGCCTTCACTTTCCCACAAAAAAACCCACACAAAAGACTTCTGAGGTCTTTTCAAAAGACTGAACAAGTTCTTCACTGCTGTAATAGGTCCTCCGTTGCTTCTCAAGATACATTTCTCTCTGAGAGCTTACCTTCTGTGTTCCTGTCTCTCATACAGCACATATCCTTTATTAAAACATTTGTATTGATTCTGGCCTCGTAAATTCTTCCATCTGCATTCTTTTCCTGACACATCAGCAATCAGATATTACTTGGTTGAGTGTTTCTTGAATAAGTTCAGTTACAGATTCACTTTAAACACAGTTTGTGATTACAATTCAACCCTATCATTTTTGAAAGAGTAATGATAAAGAGGTGTGTGCTTGGTGTTTTCTCAGCTTAATTCTTAATAGTTTAGCGAGATATTTGGACAGGCATTCCTCTCTAAGTGTACCCAACAGGCCTATAATTGTTAGGGAAAGCCAGCCATCAACTCAATCTAGTCAGACTCTCCTTACATAAACATACTACAAAGTTTAAAACAAAATGCCAAAGACCTCTTCCATAGATTACCTATAAAGACAGAAAGGTCATTATATAAAAATTAATTGCTTTTTTCACAGTGCTAATAAAAATATAAAACCAAGCATTCCACGCCCCAGGTGATGTTGTCTCTCCTGTTTGCACTGTACTGTGCTTTGCTTTTTTGCTTGATGTCCTCAAACAACTTCCCCTGATTTTCTGAAGGTTTTCCTTCAGGTTTTTCTAAACCAGCTACAATTAAAATAAAAATTCCAAAGGAGTAAAAAGCAATTAGGAAAAGTTACAGGAATCAGACTTGATTTCCCAACCCTTACTACTTCCTAACTTCCAAGCAACTAATCCCCTCTCACAGAGCATAATAGACCAGACAGACAGAAAGAAGGAGAGGTAAAATTGGCTGGCTACTACATCGTCCTTGCTAATCTGGGCCATTTACATAAGGGTAGGGAGACTGGTTTTATCATTTAAACAGACTTAAAAGCTCTTTGCAAATGAGATTTAGTACATACAAAAGAATGAATTGGTGCTATTTGGTGAGTTGCCCATAGCCCAGAACTCACTGGACAGTAACCAAGCTGCTTCTTGGACCACATGCAGTGTTGGCAAAGATTGCTTCCAGCTGCCAAAACTGGGAAGCCTCAAGCTGATTAAATTCCTACCAGGAGGTAGACAGGATGAGGCCAGGCTAAAAAGCCAATCATACCAGAAGTTGAACTATACCTGAACAAACACTTTTTTAGAAAAGTGTTTTATAGGTGGCTCTGAATGTTCAGAGCTTGCTGAATCTTCTCTGAAAAAAAGAAATGAAGAGCAGGCAGGAAAGAAACTGCAGAGACTAAACGATTCAACACAATCTCAAACTGTGAAGAGAATCTAAACTCTTTGATTCATTGTTGGTCAAACTAACCTTGCCCACATTGATAAACTGCAAAACGAACTCCTTTGCCAATGTCAGAACAAAAATAATTAGGAAAACTGTTTTTTTCTCAGAGTACCCTCTTTGCATCCAAATCTTAGATATACCACACACCAAGTATAAGTTTTACCTTGCACACCTTGAACAGATGTTCAGTGTGACTTTGGCCTGTGGCTCGGCAGGGTGAGTAGGACGACCTTGGTTAAATTTGCTCCCGGAAAGTACCAGAGTGGTTACTCCCTCCATCCTTAAGTCATCCAGATCTTCTGCAACAACACAAACAGTGACAGAGAGAATTAACTCCTGTTGATTTCAACAAAGAACAACATTTAATGTACCTATCAGTAATTTGTGAAGTAAACCACTTTTTTATATTCTTTCAAAATACCAACCAAGAAAAAAACAACCAAACTTCATGTGTAATTTATATTTTCTAATTTCCTCTAGTGTACTTGTGTCAGCTACAAGTACCCAACTTTACCCATTGTCATGAGTAAGACTAAGAGCTGAGGGGCTTAACCCCTGCTGGGAAGGAGGGTGACAGAGCTCCTTAGCTCACACTCTAATTCTGGATTCCACTGTGAGAAATTACCTCATGAGTGGTAAGAGAGGACTCAACACAATGTTTAGGATTTGAATGCTTTATGTCAGTTTCCAATACAACTACACACAGCATACAATATGTTATCAGAGCAAAGAGGATAAAGGCTAAGGCAATAAAATAGCTAAACATTTCACTTTACTGCATATTATAGTTTCACTTTCCTGCCTATTAAAGTAAATACGACCTGACAGTGTCCCTTGGAGCAGGCTCAGCTATCTCTGATGTAGAGCATGACATTCTCAAAGTGAAAGTAGCTCAGCTATCTCTCAGCTGGTGTCCCGCAGACTGTCAATTATCTCTCTGCTGGTGTGGTGTTCTCAGGCAGTGAGCAGGCTGTCATCAAGGTGTCCCGGAGAGTTAGATTTTGACCTTGGAGTCTGAGCTTGACCCAGAAGAATGTTTTGCCTGTAGAGATTATTTTGACTTCGCAGGTTTCTTGCCCATGGAGAGTCGGGTGGTCTCAGATGGTCTCTGGTCATTGTGGCAGAGTCGTGCCAGCACCAGCTAAAGCAGTGGCAGGAGCTAGAGTTGGATATTCTGGCTAGGAGGATCACTTTAGACAGCTATTGCTACTGAGGTGGAGATAACAATTCATCGCCATGCTGTCTTTTTAAGCTATTTTTGATGTCACTCTGGAGCAGGGTTCAGATAACCACTCGCGTCTGGTTATCTATCCAAGTTGTTTACTTTTCTTATGAAAAATTTTCTGCCCAAGTATATACTTCTAATATTTCTAATTTTGGGAAAACATCTCTATATATTATTCTAGATAACTAATACATCAAAACAGCTCACTGCAAACAACTTATCTCAAAACAACTTCCAAACATTTCCTATTATAAGGTAGAGTGGGTCTTGCTACAGACCTGCTCCTTACACATGTCCACCTACAGGGGCTTGTCCACTCAGATAAAGCCATATTTTGCCTATACCTAAGAACCAAGTGGGAAACAACATTAGGTTTATTTCCAGCTCCTCCTCCTCCTCCTCCTCTTCCTCCTCCTCCTCCTCCTCCTCCTCCTCCTTTTCTTCCTTTTCTTCCTCTTCCTCCTCCTCTTCCTTCTTTTCCTCCTCCTTTTTTTCTTCCTCTTCCTCCTCCTCTTCCTCCTCCTCCTCTTCCTCTTCCTCTTCCTCCTCCTCCTCCTCCTCCTCCTCCTCCTCCTCCTCCTCCTCCTCCTCCTCCTCCTCCCCCTCCTCTTCTTCTGATTTTTCAAGACAGAGTGAAGAGGTTAGCTCAGAACTTTTGGAAAATTCCACCAGGCCCCAGAACATAAAGACCCCACTCTTCCTGGAAAAGAGAGGTCATGAAGCATGTAGGCACCCCTTCCCTCTGGAAGGGAGAGGCTGATTACATACCTCAGGAAAACCACAGTGGGGACTCACAGATAAGGGAAGCCCTTGCTACCTAATTCCCTAAGGACCAATCAGTTTAAAAGTCACACTGACTGCCAGTCACATTGTGCCTAGTGACTGTTGCTTTATTCTACTGTATAAAAAGTAGCTGAACTGGGCTGCCCTGGGTGATCGCCTCTCATTTGGGTTCAGGACAACCCCAGTGTACTGGAACAATAAACTTCTCTTGCCTTTGCATCCCCAGTAGCTAAAGCTCCTTCAGAGTCTTACAAGAGTTTCTCTGTGTAGCCCTGACTTTCCTGGAACTCACTCTGTTTGCCAGGCTGGCCTCCAATTCACAGAAATCCTCCTGTCTACCTCCTGAGTACTGGGAATGAAGGCATGTGCCACCACAACCAGGCAACATTTTTTTTAAACAGAGATCCACACTTTTGATTTAAGTGTAAGCATCAGCAAGCAACAGATTAGGTCCAAAGTAGATGCCCAAATATCTGTATTTGTGACAATGTCCATAAGAGCATGGACTCTGATAGGGTAAACAGAAGCCCAAGTTCAGCATCCCCAGTTATTTCCAGGGGAGTGGAGGTCTATTTATCAGGAAAGAAAATTTTATAAGGGGGTAAGGTAAGAAACTTCTCTTAATTCTCCAGGAATCTCTCTTAATTCAACCCCCCCCAACACTACCACCACCAAGGGCAACTAGTTCCCTTGTTCCCAGTCATTCTGAGCAGCCTGTATCTGCTCTAAGATCCACACCTCTTGCTTTTCTGCCATTTTCCTTCTCCCCCAACTCCCAGCCTGACGGATAGCTTTGACAGTTTGATAACCAATACATTTTTGTTTCTACTCATGGGGTGGTCTAGTCCAGGGGTTCCACTGCCATCTTCACTTACAACCAAGGTGTGTGTCTTGGTAGCAACACAAATGATTTTTTGGCTTTTCAAGTTATACTGTTGAAAAGATATATTTATAACCAATTTAACACATTGATCCAAGTTTAAGAAAGTCATAGTGCCAAAATGCCTTTCGAATATGTAACTCTAGACCCTAAGATTAGTGCAGCTCTCTCTCTGTCTCTCTGTCTCTGTCTCTGTCTCTGTCTCTCTCTCTCTCTGTCTCTCTCTCTCTCTCTCTCTCTCTCTCTGGCTCTCTTACTCTCTCTTTCTCTTTGTAGTTAATACTTACAACTAGTACAAGTATAAAGAATAAGTACCTATAGAGTGTTCAGCCAAGCAGGTGAACTTAAATACATAGGACCACCTGAGCCCAGTAGTTCCTAAGCAGGCATTAGAAACACTATCTCCAAAGAACTAACACAAACAAAGTGAAATTAAGACCAGACCAGGAAATTTCTTTTTGCAAAAAAAGGTAAACTGGACTAGCAAGCACATCAGGGCATGAAGTTCACTTTTTTTTCAACACTGTCAGCAAAGGCTGCTTTTGCCCTTCATTTGGGAACTGACTACACTGTCATTCCCAGCTGGCTAATTAAAAAAAAAAAAAAAACAGTTAAATAAAGGAAAGCAGGGTAGAAGGAGAAGAGAACAGTTGTTCCAGGCCAGAATGTTGTTGAGGGGAGCTTTGGGTTCACAAGTTTTACCAGGTAAGACAGACTAAATATTTAAATTCCTTTGCATAAAACTTTACAAGGTGAGAAGATTTATGGAATGTTGGCCTTTGGTGGGCTACTAACCTTTGATGTTAGAAAGCACTTTTCACACAGGAAGACTTTAAGCATTGCTGGAAACAAACCCAAAAGTCTCTTCCTCCCAGGATCCATGGCAACCTGACTGTGGTCAGCATACAACCAGTCTCATTTGTCTATCCAGTATCTCTGTGATGACTGTCACAGAGTTTAAGTCACATGTGGCCCATTTCACAGATTACTTATTTACACACCCTGATTCCCTGCAACATAAGAGTTACTTCCTCTCTAACTCCCTATAAAGAGATCTTGAAAGAGGATCTCTTTTTGTCTTTGTCTCTCAGGCTTGTGGTTCTCCCTTCAGTATCACTTTGCTCAACAAAGGTTAATAAACTTTTGTCTAAAAAGATGATACATCTTTGCATCTCTCCTAAACTCATCTATCTATCTACTATCTAATTTTTGTGGGAATAAAATATTGAGAGTTAACTCTCATGGTGTTGCCTCTGGAACACATTCCTGCCCTTTGCATTTTCACCACCGGGCTTTCTGTCATATGTAGATTCTTGCCATTCTCTGTTATCAGACATTTATTTTTTTTCTCCAGTGTCAATATCTTTGGCAATTCTCCCTCACGTGTCTTGCCCTTTGGCGAGTCAGATTTATTAGAAACCTAGCCCATCTCAATACCAATAGTCCAAAATTTCTAGTGCTAGATCAGGTCTTGTGTTTGCCCAGACTTACTAAATCATAAAAAGGTAAAAATTCAGCTATGCTTAGCACTGTGGATTTGACCATACTTCCCAAAAGGGAATGTGGGATTCACAAGGGTATTTGCTTCTCTTCCTTCTCCTCCTCCTCCTCCTCCTTCTCCTCCTCCTCCTCCTCCTCTTCCTCCTCCTCCTCCTCCTCCTCCTCCTCCTCCTCCTTCTTCTTTTTCTTCTTCTTCTTCTTCTTCTTCTTCTTCTTCTTCTTCTTCTTGCTCTTCTTATTCTTCTGGTTCTTCTTGTTCTTCTCGTTCCTCTTGTTCTCCTTGCTCCTCTTCTTCTTCTTCTTCTTCTTCATTTTTTTCTTCTTCTTCTTCTTCTTCTTCTTCTTCTTCTTCTTCTTCTTCTTCTTCTTCATTTTACATTTTTCAGACCTACTTGAGAACAGATCCTCACTGTAGTTGTTTTACAAATTTAAATTACTTATCCTGGGCATTATATTAAACATAAGTAATAAGTTTTCCTTGGTAGTACTGTTTGGCCACAATGTAGTTGATTATGGCAGTCAATGGTCCAAAATGATGCCTTTGATTCTAAAATCTGTCGAGATTTAGAAAACATCATAGTGCCAAGCAAATGGTAGGAAATCTCACCTCTGTTTCTATAACTGTCCCTCTCTGTTGTTCTTTTGTTATGTATTGTAATGCTAAATATTGGCCCCCAAGGCCTAATTGCCCCAGAGATAAGAATCTGCAAGTACCCTAGTGAGGATATGTTACTTTGCCACTCAAATTATCCCTGATTGGTGAATAGGATGTCTATAGCTGGGCAGAGCAGAGATAGATGGTTTTTTTGTGTTCCTGGGCTCGGGGTCTGGGGAGACCATGACAAGGAGGGAAGAGAAGAAGATGGAAAGAAGAGAGACACCATGAATTAAGTGAGTTATGACTACATGGTCATGAGTGCTGTACAATTGGAGTTAAGAACAACACAGATGGAACATAGCAAGGTATAATTTGGAGTTATTGAGAGGGAAGTAGTTCCTAATAGCTTAGAGGGTAGATATTTGCCAAGCTGCAGTACTTATTTCAGCTTATTATAAATATAAAGGTTGTGTGTCTTTTATTTGGGAACTGAATAATCAATGGCAGGGTAAAAACCCCAATTTGAGATCAAATAACTACTGTAACACCTCTCTGTCAACCCTGAACTATATCTCAGTTCTTTTTACTTCATGAAAATCCGAAAAAAAGACAAAAATATCCTGTTTTGGGATTGGAACTAAAATTTAAAACTCTTATCTCCTCCTCCTGGAGACTGACTTCTGGGCTTTGGTCCCGCAGATAATGTCCCTCCTCCCTAGGCCAAATCCCCAACCACTCCACATTGACTTTCTCTCCTCTGCACCATTCAGCCTAAATGATCAAAGTCTGGCTGATAACTTCCAACCACTGTGTTTTTCTCTTTGCTTCTAATTCAAAGCCAATTAAATAAGGTCAAATATTAGCTCCTGTTTGGCCCAAAGCAGGTATTGGAAACAAATCTTTTTGGTGTCCCACAAAGAAGCAACTCTACAGTATACTCATTGCAACTGTCAACAAAACAAATGTTCCATACTGGCTAGTTCAAGACTATAGAATCATTAATGAAGCCACTCTACAAATAGTTCCTGTGGTTCCTATCTTCTTCTCTATCTTTTCTTATTTGCCTGCACAAATATTTCATTTAACTATCCCTAGGAACTCTATTCTCATGTGGTGAGCTTGATCATGTCATATATCCCTTAACCAGTGCCCCTTTCAAAATTAAGCCATGATTCTTATTCTTGTTTCTCTATAGCCAGAAAATACCCCTTACAATTCCTTTGAGGCATTGGATTGGGTTTTCAACCCACTTCCTATCATTTCTGTTTCTCCCTTGTCAGTCAATTCCCTGTTTGATTTATAGATAGGAATTCAAACAAAATAGAGAAAACTTTTCAATTGTATCAACTTTGAAATCAATTCTAGAGTCTTCCCTCTGAAAATGCCTCACAAGCAGCCTGATTTCATTGTGCTATCTATGGCATCAATAAATATTTCTACTCATTATAAATATGCTTTCTGAATTATTGATTCTCATGCTTCTGTTTGGGAGTGTTGGTGGGGTTTCAACTTGTAACATGTCTCTCAGAACTAATAGGATATAACCTTACATAGAAAGCAACCCTCCTCCACTGTAAGAGACACCAATTATTAACATAGGAATCCACAAAGCTAATAAAGAAAGCTAAATTTTAAACCATACACCTTTCCTCTCTTGTTGCATCTCAATTTAACCTTAATCCTTATTCACCTGAAGCAAGATAGAAATTAGCAAAAGAGGCAGTCATCTTATATCAAAGTTGCTTACAAAGGAAGGGAAATAATCTTATGTAAGGGTGGAAAACCTTAAAATCAATGCTTCATGATCAATTCCACTCCATCACATTGAAGTGAGGATTTTTCTCTTCTTAGAGATCCTCATTGAAGTTCCTCAATCCTGCTATATATGTCCCTACTTCAAGAGCCAAGGGAGCTTTGTCTTCAAGCATTCATTACTTTCTCTTTGAGTCCATCTGACTTCCTTGATAATCATTTACTACCCTTCAAAATTTCTTCCATTTTAACAATCCCCTCTTCTTAACAATGGAAAATTACATGTCTTAATTTCAGTAGGTTATCGGGGGTCTCTGGAATACCCCTCTATACATGAATGCATTTGTATTCACTTTCTTTTGTGAATTGGCCTATGATTTGGGGCAAAAAAGAAAGACTGGAAGATTACGGGGACATAGGAAGAGAAAAGATTCCTTCCAGAATTTAAGCAGAATGAAAATATTTTCAGTAAAGGCTGCTGATATAGAGTTCATGTTCTTCTCATATATAAATATTTTATGTTAAAAAAGCAATAAAGCAGGCTTAACTCCTAAGTCACTATGAGATTGGGTTTCATTCCTTCCTGCAGACATCTCTAGGAATCTCAAAGAAAGTTGTTGGCTTTATTTATTGGCAAGATATTTTACCTTCCCTCATCCTTGTGAGACAGTCTTCACTTTATCAGGTATAATACTGGCAGGTGTCCTGAGGACACCTATGTGATCTCAGGGTTCTTCTGTGTTTAATTAATTAATTTGTATTGAATTATTTTTCATCTCTCCCTGTGTGTGTGTGTGTGTGTGTGTGTGTGTGTGTGTGTGTGTGTGTTTGTATCTGTGTCTGTATTCGTGTACTGCAAAGTTCTTGGAGGTTAAAGTAGTAATTGCCAGAGTCATTTCTCTTCCTTCCACTGTTTCCTTAAGAGCAAAGGAAGGTTATGTCTCAATTGTTTGGTAAAGCTAACATATTGACAATTATGTTGGTCTAGATTTCTTGTGTGTTAGTGATGGTGGAGTCCTTCTGACAGCTAGCATCTCTTTCTGTACTTGGCTCAATGCAACAGGTAAGGCAGAAATACCTCCTGTGTATTCAGGAAAAAGCTACTTGGCTTTGTAAGTTTGATTCTGAGTCTGTGAGCTTGCTCTTTCAGCCTGGGTCAGCAAGCTGTTCTTGGTCCTGAAGTACCCTAAGTGTATCCTTCATTGTGTTTGGCTTTGGGCATTGGCATCCAAATTCAATTCTGCTACATTATCATTTTCTTATTTCATGATCACAGTGACAATACAACATAATGTTAAAATGTATTAGGATAGAAATGACTACAAAGACAAATGTGCAATCACTCAATGGAAAGTATCGGGGTATCTAGGCTTTAACAAAACTTCTACAAGGCACGACATGTTAGGGGAGGAGGAGACTTGAAAAACAATATACAGATGGATAATGCCTAAAAGATGGATAACATTCCAGTACTGACTCACAACCTCCTCAGCAACTGGCCTCAAACATTCAAGATTTGTTTAATAAATCAAATATTAAACTGGTTTCCCTCCTTTTCCTCCCATTTCCAACACATATTGCACTTGAGATAGGCAGAGTCACCTCCTTTAACAAAACACTGTACTTTCTTCAGAATTTATGTCTCTTACCCACGTGAAGCCCAGTATAATCCTTATGAGGCATAAGCAATATGATTTGTGATTCACTTTGTGATAAGCTTTGTGATTAACAAGCAATAACTTTCCATTCTTTCTTTCTCAGCCTCCTTCCTCAGATGCTGGCTAGAACTTTTGCCTCTTCTGATTCTTGGGCTCCCTGGCTCGCTCTTTACGCTCCTTCATTGTTGTGTGGCTTCTTGACTGCCATGTGTGTGTCTAACCTCCATTCAGGCTTAAATGACTTAACTTCCTCCCACTTCCTCTTATTATATTCTTCTATTTTCAGCTGCTGAGAGTGACAGCTTGCCTGCTAAGGTATAGGGTGGGGTGGAGAGTTGTACTTTAAATGTTAATAAAATTGTTCTTGAGATTTATTTGAGTTAATTCTTACATTCTTTGATTAATAAGACTAAAAAGCCCAAGCAGAGATTTTGGTTTCTCTTGTAATGAAAGTTGCTTCCTTGATTTTCATAATTTGTTAATTACTTATTGGAAAACCTGACCTTTACATGTATTGACTCCTGGAAACTGGTTTTTGAAGGAATACTTTTGCTGTACTTATCTATAGACAAAGAAAAAAGAAAATTCTCAAGGAGCTAAAAAGGGAAGAAGCTGTACTGGGCGTGAATAAGACCACTCTTTCAATTTTTGAGCTAAATTTGAAACAGATTTTATCAGAAACTGGTGAGGACTGTGGATACTGGCCAGGTGCATACCTGACACTCATATTAAACATATGGTACTGAATTACAATTAGTTGCTTACAAAGGCAAAACCCAAAGGCTATGTATTTCCATCTTCATCTAATCAGAGGCAAGTAGCAAATATCCTGGTGGACTTGTACTTCTTCTTAGCATATATCCTGAAGGACTTGTATTTCTTGCCTATGTACCTCCTGTCTACATGTGATCAAGCACACATTCATAGTGACAGTTTTGAAATTTTGGTTTCTTTACAAAACACAGAACTATTATAAAAACATTTTTTTAAAAAATTTTAATCCTAAGTGAGGGGATATAGGGCTGCTTTGGACTTACTGTAGGGGCTGACTGTGATTTGCCTCATGCTCTAGCTGAGGCATGGTTTTGCCACCTGCAGATGGTTTATGCAATTGCATGACATTTGGAATTCTGGGAACTTTTCAGAGGAATTATAAATGGTAGAGCCCAATAGGTAGGGTTGGTGGTTGTTGAGGGACATTGATTATGGTTTGTTAGTAAACATGATCAAAAAAGATACAAAAGGAAAGAAATTAGATTCAGGGATCTCTATCTCTTTCTTTCCCTTCTATTCTTCTTTCTCTCCTATCTAGTGATAGAGGGTGAAGCTGGTAGGGGTAGGGCAGGGACAAAGGGTAGGAAAGGGAAGAGCCCTCAAAGTAGAAAAGACAGACTACACAAAGCCTTCACAGTTGGGACAACCAAGATTGTTTATAGAAACACACAGCTTGTTATCTTACACAACTACAGCCCTGCATTCAGGGAAGTTATTCTATCTTGCAAAAGTAGGGTTTACGGGTTAGAGCTGGTTTTGTTGTTGTTGTTTTGTTTTATAGATCTCTTAAGCACAGTAATTTAAACATAAAACATAGTACTAGCCATCACAATGCCCGAGTTATCAGTGTGTGTATTAACTATGGGACCTATAATATGGGAGAAGTAGCTAGACTAGAAAAGCATATTAGAAAGCAGAGGAGGTCAACACAATGGGAAGACTAACTGAAGAGCTGAAGGCGAAATCTGAGCAAGTTCCTCCACAGTCCACCTCTTAAGGAGATCTGAATGGCAATACCTTTCACAGGGCTTTCTACAAGATACCTGCATAGATGACCCCAGAGAGAGTGGAGGAAAGTGTTGAGAATGGAGCTATAGAACTGATGGCTAAGGAAACCTGATCGTTCTCATCCCAGGGTTACCTCAAGCAGGAACACTTTGTTCACTTAACTTTCACCATAAGAACAGAGAACTACATTATATGAATGTTAGATTTTAAACTTTTGTTTCCTTTTCTTTCCAACAGAAACTCCAATGCATGGATTCATGTTTGAAAGTGGCTTATAATCCTACAGCACATCTTCCCAGTCCCCAGAACGCTTCTGAGAAGAGTGAACTAAGTTACCACGGAAAGCACAGACATCTTTATCTCTATTCACTGGCAAATAACCAAGAACTAATCAAGCAAAATAGTGTTTTGATGTCAGAAAATAGCATCTGCTTAGATAAAATAATCCCAGGACTTTCATTTCAGCCAAGCATAATCCATGAAATAATTACAGCTGTTTGAACTAGACAGTGTGAGAGATGAGTGAATTTTCACATCTGTTTCAAGGAACTTTATAGAGAAATTAAAAGCCTTTCAAGTGTAAGTCTCTTCACAGTGATTCATTGATGAGTTGAAGAAGAATTATATGGTGGTTTTCCCTGCATTAGAATTGGTTTGTTCATTTATATCAATAAAACTGATTCGGTCAAATGTTTTGAACAGATGTTACATATTCTAAGTGAATTATTAAAATTAAAGCAAATGTTAAGAAAACATCAGAGATTAGGCAAGATCAAATAAAATACATAAAAAATATTTCTATTATGAGAGCCAGTTACATTTCCAAAAAAGGAAGAGAAAGAGAATAATAACTCAGTTTACTGGCACATACCATGGTAGACAAGGGCAGTGGATGGGGAAAATGATGAGGAGCCTGTGTGAGCATCTGAGGCTTCTCCATTCTCATAGTTATACCTGAAATAGGACTTCATATCTGTCTCTGTGCATCAGAGTGGTACGACTTCAATTTTACAAAAAAAAAGTTTATAAAAACAATAAAATCCATAAAGCATTAAAACAAATTGATAGTATAACGAAATTACAAGTCTCAAGTTTTAGAGTAATGATAGGCTAATGAATGTAAAATAGAATTTTATTTGGGAAATAAGTTTTGTGGATTTTAAAGGCTGTATTGAGTTTTTCCATTTTAATGCTATAGAAGGAAACAGATTATGAAATATTTAATCTCCTTGGCTCCATGAATCAATAAGCAAAAGAAAGATTTTGTTGATAAGATAATGGAAATATTTATATTGATTTAAATTTATATATATATATATATATATATATATATATATTCTGTCTCTACTGTTAAGTGGAAAATACTAGAAATATACTAATATATTCCTTTTAGCTACCATTTTTTTTTATTATTGCTAGGAATGGAAATGTCTATAGGACAACCTAAGTTTTATAAGGTTGTATAGCCTGGAATTTGTTTGTTTAGATTGCAAGTGAATCACAAGTCTTGGTTAATTAACCTGATCATTAGATAAATTGTGATGGTTCTTAATTTAGTCAGAAAAAAGGTAAGACATCTGGGAATAGTTTTCTTCTTCCAATCAGGAGGAAAACACTGTATTTAGAAATACAGCAATATTTGTTAGAACAAAGTCAAACCTAAATACTATTCAAAGCAGGATTTCTGCCTCAGAAGAAGTTTCTGTTAACTTTCAGCAACCACAAGTTCAAGAGGTCATGCTGTATACACTACGAGCTTGGATGGCAGCTCCTGAAATAGTGATTCCTTCTGAAAGCCTGACAGATGGTTTTATAAACTGTATAAACTTCTCTATAATAAGAGTACTGGCATGTGATTTTAGCTCAGCACAAGATACATGAGCAAGCTGATCTTTTAAAATGGAAAACACAGTTATTACCCCCATTCAAGTCATGATATGTCATGACCAACACAAAAACTTAAAGAGAAGAGCAGCTAAGAGGTATCAGGGATCTGAATCATGGATAGCGGAGGGGGACTATAGGCCAAGGACTTAAGAAGAAATGAAGAGTGAATATTATACAAAATGCTCAAAGTTCAGACACAAGTAAGGAAATGATGATAGTCATAAAGACTGGACTGAGTTTCAAAAATAAAATAATTATGTAAATTATCAAATCTTTATAAAACAGTGGGTAAAATGTATTATAATTTATTTACTTTTGCATCATATGATAAGACACCATGATCAAGGTAACTTAAAGAACACAACAGTTGATGGTCTTTGAAATTTCAAAAGGTGAGTTCATGCCCATCATGATCAGAAATACTGCAGCAGGTAGGTAGGCATGGAGCTGGGAAGAAGCTCTGAACTTAAATCTTGAGACACAACAGCAATGGGGCAAAGTTGGCTAACTTGAAAATCTTACAAAAACATTATTATTTTAGTTAAAATGTGTTTGACCAATTTCAGTTTCCTTATAATTTTTTCCTCTGGCTAAATGGTTCATATACAGAACAGCACTCAATAATCTCTGTTCTGAGAATGTTTCATTTCTATGATGGGAAATAATCACTGGTATTTTTAAAAAGCATTATTTTATTCAAAACATCATTTATGCCAGTACAGATACCAGATATCATTAACTGAATTTAGATTCAACTAAGAAGCCCTAGAGAAATACACTTTGGGTGTATCTGGGAGAGTATGTGCTAAGAGGACTAATGAATTGGAAGAAGACTTTCTCTGAAGGCAAGGGGCACAATGTCACTGTCTGGGGACCTGGGGAAAGAGAATATGAACAGACTGTCAATACTTCCCTCTTCTGTATTTCCCAGGGTCCGTTGTAGCTTCTGCTTCCTGGAACACCATGACCTGAACAGAATCATTTTTTCTGCATTCCTTTGCTACAATACACTGCATCCTCTAAAACCAGTAATTACCATAAATCTTTATTCCTTCAAGTTTCTTCTCCTTGTTCAGGCATTTTGTCACAGTAATGAAAAAGAACTAGTACAGAAAATTGATATCAGAGATGTGGTGTCATTGCTGTGATGAAACCTGAGTATATGGTTCTCAAGCCTTTGAAAATAGCTTGGAAGAGGTGTTTTAAAAAATTCAGAGAAATTGGCTGGACAAATCTCAAAATGCTGTAAGCATAGTTTAGAGGAATGTTCTGGCAGAAGCTTAAAATCCTAGGAAGGCAACATGAAAATGGGCAGTAAAGATTGTTCTCATGAGGTTTCAAAGGGGGGAAAGGCCCAGATCTGAACTCAACTGGAAGCTATTCATGTTAAATTCCATTAAAAAATAATCTCTACATTTTGTTAATATCTTGAAAATTTGTGTAAGACTTAGCCTAAAAGTGATGGGGTAATAAATCTGACAAAGGAAAATTCAGGACAGCACTGTATTGAGGCTGTAGTGTGGTTATTCCTTGCAACTTTATATTTGTAGTGAGAAAAGAAAAAGAAAAAGAGAGAAGAAAGATTTATGAAGTATACTATCTATGCAGAAAATGAGCTACTTGAAAGTTCTAGACAAGGAGGTATAGTTATTAAAGAGACTAGCACCAATGAGAGAATATGAATATTTTTCAGCAAGAAATTAAGAATTTGGACAAACCTCATCAATCACAAGCTTTGGAGCATAAGACAAAATACTCATTTAAAATATTCTCCATTGATATGTTAGAATAAGAATGTTACAGGATACTTGATTATACTGTGAACTCTGAGATTGTCTTATTTTCTAGAAAAACCTGTTTATAGTTGTGGTGTGCCTCAGCTTTAGCAGACCTTTCATCCAAGAGCTTTCTGCTTGAATATTGTAAACAGGATTAAATAAAGTCAAGCACAGGTCAAGAGCAGAGCAAGCAACCAGTTGGCAGGAAGTGAATGTAGTATTATTAAGAAAAAGATATAGAAGGAAGTAGAAGGGAAGGATACTCATTTTGAAGGTTTGGGTTTTTTTTGTTGTTGTTTTTTTTTTTTTTTTTTTGAGAAGTTGAGAGAGAGGAGCACTCCTTCTGAGATCTGGCTAAAGAGGAAAGTCATCTGGGTACTTTCTCTGCCTCCCTGAACTAGCAGGCTTTCACTCCAGGACCCAACTCTTCATTGGTGAAATCAAATGATTGAGATCTTGTTAAAAAAACAACAACAGGACACTCTGCTTACATATGCTTGGAAAAGTATTTTCCAATGTGATCTGATGGGTGCCCAATAATGATCAAACTTGTAGCAACTTGGCATGCTTTCTGTGGCACTGGTTTAGGAGGTATCAGAGTACAAGGGTCATGAAGTCTTCTACACAACTTTTAAGGATGACTTGATAAGCCAAACCATCATATGCAAAGTAATTGAAAAACTATACAGCATGATAAAGCTGTGAGGGTAAAGCCTAAGCCAAAATGGAAACTTTGTAGACATGGGAGACAATAAGAATTTGGAGTGTTTTCCATGGAAAGCTGCATCCAAGGTAAACTCCTAAGGCCTACGTACAGTAAGGTTGTCGGTATAGGATTTCCCAATCTCAGGGGAGTACACTCCAACCCTGTGGGTCAGAGGCCCAACATGGAACTGTAACATATAATACTTGCACGGATTATTTTTGTTTTTCTTTGGTATGTTTATTGATATGTTCATATTCATCCTAATTATATTGGGAATGATTTCCTCTGTGACACTCTATTGGAAATATATGTACATGTGCAGGGATGAGGGTGGTTTACAAAATCTCACAGATAATAGTTTACCTTGGGTCTCAAGGATTCTGAACATAAATGGTTGACAATGTTAAGCCTAAGAGGACTCTTGAAGACAGAATAAATCCATTTTGCATTAGGAGATGGAGCTGAGACTTTAAAGATACCAGAAGTGGAATGTTATAAACTATAGTGAAGTGTTTGGTGTCACATTGACAAGGGGTCGATTGTTGAAAGGAATTTGCATTGTCAGAGTAACTGAAGTTTAGAATCCCCAGGAGATGATAAGATACATCTGTGTGTTTGGAGGATATTTCTAGAAATTATTGACTGTACAGGAAGGAACTGTCATAAATATGAACATTATCATCACGTGAGCTCGAGTCTCAGATAGGATAAAAGAAGAAAAGTGACAAAGCCAGTGGATCCGGCCACTTGCCTTTTCTTTACTTTCCAGCACAGGGTGTTCCTGCTCGGCTCGGATGAACTGAATCCTCTGGCACTGTGAGCCAATATAAACCTGTCCTCATTGATTTAATGCTGTCAAGTATTTTCTTATAGGGATATGAAAATAACCAATGTATTTTGTAAGTTTAGAATTTTCTTCACGTGTTCTATTGATTTGTTGACTTCGTGAACATGGGCTATAAACATAATCATTTTGCTTTGCACTATATTTAATGATATTTTATCAGGGATACAGATATCAATCAGGTTTATTTTAATGAATATTTTTGCATGTGGTTATGTGATATGCTATTTCTTAGTTATTGCTTTGGGAAGATCATGATATATCATGCACATCACTTCAGTCCAAAACATAACAGTAAAGTTTTGTTTGAATACTCTAAGATTGCCTGTACTTCTGACTCTGTCGGAAGAAGAAAGACTTCAAGTGGAAACACAAATCTACTAGTGGGTGTACAGCTAGGATTTAATGTCAGTGTGTTTTTTCATTAAATTAAACTCTACTGAGACTTAAATAGGTGACATCATCATCCATTTGCTTGAATCTTTCTTTTTTGGCATTCAGTGCTTGCTTACATTTTCTTAAACTCTAGCTTTTGTTTGAAGGTATGTTCTTCTTTTGCTTTAACTGCTGTGCCTCCACTTCTTTATCCACTTCTCCATCCTTCCTCTTTTCAGCTGCATCTGTTTTTTTAAATGTGACTTATTTATGAATGTTTTAAGCTAATATTTGAAAAAAAACTATATCAGAGTTTTCAGTTGTTATTACTCTTAGCATTCTCAGCCCTTCATGGAATACTCTGAGCAAAGTAAAAATTAACCACATGTCCATAGAAAATGAGGGGAAAGTATATTATGTTAGTCATATGTGGGAGGATTTAAATCCAATGTGGTTAATTAAACAATAATGCTAAGTGTCATAGCTATCTCTTCTCTTCAAACTCCTCCCCCCCCACCCACCTCATATACTGAGTCCTTTTGAAACAATAAAAAAAAGTGTCAAATTTGGAGAAAAATATAAAAGATTCTAAAATTGCTGTTGATGTGTTTTGGCTGTAGTGAGCATCTCATGCTTCCTTGTGGTGTGCACAGGTGAAAACTAACACATGGCATACCTTTCCAAACATGGAGAAGCAAGTCCCATGCCTCCCCCTGCTGCCAACATGTCTGACACATTGCAAATCCACTTTGCAAGTTGCTTTTCTCAGAACCCATGTTCTGTTCTCATCCCTTACGCTTCAAGTTGTAGAACGCTGTCACCCAAATTGAAATATCACAAAACCTAATTCTGTTCTAATTCTGTTCCACTTTCTTGGATAGCTGTCTCCATGGAACTCGATCTAAGTAAAATGTGATGAGGCTTGGTGCTACCTGTGGATATCATTTCACTTCCTGATATAGTCTCTTATTAGTTTTTTAGTTTTTGAGATTATAATACTACAGTGTCCCTTCACCCTTCCCCTTTTCTTCTTCCATGCATTTCCTGATCTCTATCAAATTCATGGCCTTCAAATCATTCATTGTCATTATATCTATTCTGTCTATTTATATGTGTATGCATATTTATGTCTCTTCTCAACTATAACCTTATCAGTCTGTATAAGATAGCAAGATACTCTTTTTGTTTTCTAAAACTTAGTATTTTGTGATAAAAAAAGATAAAATTATAAGGTATATTGATACCAATGTATAACATATTGTCTTTATAAACTAGCCACACCCTTTCTTCATCAATTGAAGAATCTTGCTATCTCAAGTCTGTACATCTTCCACTTCTATCCTGGGACACCCTCTCTCCAAATATTCCCCATTAAGCTTTCTCCCCTCATTAAATCTTTGTCCAACCACTGTCTTTTTATAGGGATGTCTGAGTGTCTGAGGATTCTAAGATAGAATCTTCTATTTTCTATCTTCTATCTTTGTCTCTGTGACATTCATTATCTTCTGAAATCATATTACACAATCACAGCTCATTGCTTTCATTGTTGACTAATCAAATTACAGCAAGTGTCTCACAATGACTAATGACTATTGTGTTCTTATTTTCGAGAACTGTCCTTAGAATATAAATGCTCCCTGGTTATATATCAAATGCATACAAAGAAATTAATCATCCAAACACCATGATTTGCAGGCCACAATTATAAATAATGCACATTGTAGTTAAAATTGTTTAGAAAGTCTGGTGCCGTCTTTTCCTCCTCTACAGCTCCTGCTCCGTAGCCACCATGAATGACACAGTAACCATGCAGAACACAAAGTTCATGACAAGCTTCAGAGGAAACAGATGGTCAGTGATGTCCTTCATCCTGGGAAGGCAACAGTACTGAAGATAGAAATTCGGGAAAAGTTGGCCAAAATGTACAAAACCACACCAGATGTCATCCTTGTATTTGGATTCAGAACCCACTTCGGTGGTGGCAAGACAACCGGCTTTGGCATGATCTATGATTCTTTAGATTATGCAAAGAAGAATGAGCCTAAGCACAGACTTGCAAGACATGGCCTTTATGAGAAGAAAAAGACCTCCTGAAAACAGTAGAAGGAATGCAAGAACAGAATGAAGAAGGTCAAGGGGACTGTCAAGGCCAACGTCGGTGCTGGCAAAAAGTGAGTGGAGATTGGATACAGCCAAAGGAGTAGATCTGCAGTGACTTGATGTTCTGCTGTGATGTACAGATTTTTGAGAGGACAAATAAACTAAAAGGCTTCTGGAAAAAAAAAGAAAGAAAGAAAAGAAAAGAAAGAAAAAAGAAAGAAAGTCTGTTGCATTTCCCAAAGCAAGACTTAACTGGGGAGATAATAATGGAAAGGATTTGTCTAGCCTGAAGCTAAGGATCAACTTTGTATGGATGTAAGTTCAAGAAGATTTTCTTGAATCTGTGTTACAATAATTATCATATATTACTTACCTCTTATATTTAGTAAATGTGTATTTAGTTAACTTCATGCATTAGATAGCATCCCTCAAAGTAAAAATTTTAAAGTAAAAGTATCATTTGTTGAATGTCTGTTATATTTTAAGAAAGTGATGAAACTGCCAGCTAGGAACTCAGACCCAGAGTCCAAGAAGTTAGAAGATACTGAATTTTATCAACAATGTGATGTTGTGGCCAGTCTCTGCCTCATTTGCCTGGCTTGACACCCTGGCTATAGTCATGTGAAAACACAGGACTTCACCAGACTATCCAAGAAAGTGGAACAGAATTTGAAATGATTTTGTGAGATTTCATTTTGGGTGACAGTATTCCACAACTTGAAGTGTACTTGATGAGAAAAGCACGTGGATTCTGAGAAAGTAAAATGCAAAATTAATTTGCAATGCATCAGATGTGGTGACAACAGCAGGAGACATGGGTTTGCTTCTCTATAATCAGATTCTCCACCCGTAAAAGACATGCGACTGTTTTAATCTGCGAAGTACATGGCAATTTGTCACGCAGTGATCATTGGCAAATGCAATATTACTTTTCTTTTCTCAAACTTACTAAGATTAAAATCCTTAGTGACACTTAAAGAATTTTGGACTGAATAGTTTAAACTGATGATCACTTGAGAAATAGCAATAAGTACAAACTATGAAAAAATTAAAATTACAGATCATCATATTTTTAGACATTGGCCATTCAAGGTATACATTCCATTATTTGCCTTGTTTTCAAATTGGCAAGGAGAATTCTGCATTTAAGAGTAGTAGAGGCTAGAAATGTGTCTCAATGGGAGAATTACATCCCCTCCACGGTGAGATAAAACAATTAAAGAGAATAGTTATCAAAATTTAATATTTAGATAATTTTGTAATATACCCATTAGTACATTGTAGACTTGATAGAGTTTCTACATCTTTCAGTTGATTTAACAAACGTCTTTGAGAGATATTTTTCTCTTTTCTTTGTATTACAGTCTTGATTACATCTATGGTTTCCCTTATGCTGTGTCTTAAATTCTAACCACAACTGTGGTTAGGAATTTGGTAAGGAAAGTATGACTTAATTTATGAGTTTCAAATTAAATGATATGGTGTTCACAAACACAATCTAACAAAAAAATGGAGTCATCCTTTAGCAGCTTCTCAAGGAACACACACACACATACACACACACACACACACACACACACACACACACACACAGAGATTGAATATGAATGACTATGAAGCAGTACATAGCCTACTGTACTACCCTAGTTCACCATCTCCTGATGGAATCTGTCCGTATCTTAGATAAAGTCACATGAGATAGAGGACTTACTACTCATCCAATGTCTTTTCGAGAGCTACCTTAGAGGGCCTTTGCAATTATAAGCAGCAGTTTTTCATATAAAGCATTTAACTTCATTTCCAGACACAATATCAATCCATTACATCCAGAAACAAATGTTAATGAATTTTGAAACCTATGTAACACTATTTCCTAATATGAGATCCTTGTTAGAAGGCAAGATTTATCTAGTCTCCAAAACACTTGTGGCATGCCCCAAAACTAAATAAAACCAGGGCAAGCAATGCAGTATCCTTCAACGCTTAGTCTCTGTTCTCAGCCTCTTTACCACTGAACAAGAGGAAAACATTAAGAACCCAAGAAGTGAATAATGATGGTGAGCCCTAAAATTTGCAATATATGGCTATTTTATTTCCTGGCTTAAACTTTTTCCTTTATCAAGCTTAGCTTCTTTTTGAGAAACACCAATGAGGATGCCATTCTTCCAAATTTTGTTGTCGCTCCTTTCTTCTGAAGGTGGCATCAGGACCACATGCTCTTAAGAAAAGCCAGCAGAAAATCAGGCTCTGCAGGCTGAGACTGTCCTTTTAGCACCTCACCATCTCTCAGAGTAAAGCGTTCCCCACAGTAGGGAACAGGCATAGCTTGCTCTCACCCTGGCTGAGTTTTCTGACCCTTCTTATCATGGATTCAACCTCGCGTTTCTTTCTCCAACTCTCAACCACCACCTCTGGCCTTAGGCCCAGGCTGGAACAATTTACTCTGCCGTGGCTCATTTTCCTCCTCAGTCCAATGAGCTCGGTACTCTGAGATCCTTTTGATGTTGCATGCTTCTCTCAAGGTATATAGTAGCTGCTAGGCTACCTCTGTGTCACAGGGGAGCTTGGGAAGCTTGAAGGTACTCAATGACTCACCCAACTGATCAGCACATCTATTCTGATCTTCTGTTTTCTATGAATGTAGTATGGAAATTCATTACTGAATGTTCTGTTTTACAACAATCAAAATGAGGCATTATTGTTTATTTATTTACTTCCCATGTTTGTGAGCATGTATAAGGGTGCCATATTGCCCATGTGAAAGTCAGAAGACAGCCTGTAGGAATTATTTGAAGCCTTCACTATATGGATTCTAGGAATGAAACTCAAGTCATAATCTTAACAGTAAGCACTTTTGTCCCCTGATCCATTGCTCCAGATATCAAGACAGCTTTTAAGAAAAGATTTGGTTACCTTATTGCCTCTAATCTTTCTGGACATCTATCAGGATGTCTACCCTGATATATAACA
>JADRCD010172119.1:0-10535 GCA_019843815.1 Montemys delectorum
AAGATAACACAAATACAAATGTGAGAAATATCTTGACTCTGATTTGACAAAAACTTTATTTTATATTGTAATGAAGCTCAGCATCGGATACCTTCATTTGATAAACTTCAGCAGAATATTGCTTCCTTCAACACTTTCCAATTTGAATGAATAAACCATCTGCCTGAATGCTAACGTAGTACAAAATATTAGTTACCAAATTGTCAGTATATTAAAACTACAATCTGCTTTGAAATGAGGGAGGCCGGTTTATACATTTTTTCTTTTTCTAGGCACTTAAGTGTCTTAGAGCTTTTCTGTAGACACTCTCAAAGTTGTACGCCATTAGATTAGCTCATTTGTTTAAAAAAATATTCCTTAGGAACTGGCTTTTAGCCTCAGATACTTAGAAAGGTGAGACAAGAGAATCACAAGTTCAAGGCCTACTTGGGCAATATGTAGAGACTGTGTCATTGTACTGGCTATTTTTGTGTGTCAACTTGACACAGGCTGCAGTTATCACAGAAAAGGGAGCTTCAGTTGGGGAAGTGCCTCCATGAGATACAACTGTGGGGCGTTTTCTCAATTAGTGATCAAGGGGATAGGGCCCCTTGTGGGTGGTGCCATCTCTGGGCTTGAAAGTCTTGAGTTCTATAAGAGAGCAGGCTGAGCAAGCCAGGGAAAGCAAGCCAGTAAGGAACATCCCTCCATGGCCTCTGCATCAGCTCCTACTTCCTGACCTGCTTGAGTTCCAGTCCTGACTTCCTCTGGTGATCAACAGCAATGTGGAAGTATAAGCCAAATAAACCCTTTCCTCCCCAACTTGCATCATGGTCATAATCTTTGTGCAAGAATAAAAACCCTGACTAAGACAGTCATTAAACAAACAAACAAACAAACAAAACAACCCCCCAATTTTCTGTTTAGTCTCTTGGGTGGACCATTTCATTCCAATTATTCTTGAGCTTTATTTTGTCCTTATACTTTGAGAATTTTAGGGGGTTGTGATGCCTCTCCTTTATTGTGTTTATGAAAATACAGTCTTAGGATAGACTGTAAATTCATTAATTTTCATGTAAAAATGAGTGGTGACAGCTTGAAGTACCTATTCCTCAGGAGATTAGAAGGTATTCCTATTTTAATGTGCATCAGACACCAGGCTGAAATGCTAGCATGTCAGATGGTGTGGAAAGAGAATCATAAGAGCCTCTCAGAAGTAATGCAAGTTAGTTTTATAGTCTACTTACTTGTAGGACCAGCTTTTTCTAAGCAATTGAAAGAAGGCCTCTTTCAAGGTGGCTCAGCAGGCAAAGGTGTATGTTACAACCCTTGTTGCCTGAGGTTCATCTCAAGGAGAGAACTGACTCTATGAAATACATCGTAGTACGTGTGCACATAACACACACACACACACACACACACACACACACACACAAACACGAAATGTAATAAGATCTTCTTTTAAATTAAGAGGACTCTGGAAACTGTGAGAGATGTCTAAGTATCTATCCTACACTGCCACAGGAAGAAAGCAACCCTGTCTATCTTTCTTGCAGTGTTAGCTCTTCTCTACCTTATGACCATACAAGTTCTAACATGCACCAAAGTAATCAAATGACATGAAACTCCTTCATATTTTGCTCATGCTCAGCTAAATTCATATCTTCTTCCACACCTCTTAGTAGGTGTGGAGCCAGAGTCTTACAAGAGCTGGAAGGCATTAGTCGTTCTAGAAATGATGAGCTAGTCAACATTGAGGTGACATTCCTTTCTGCACAGGGTGATTTTTGCAGTCATTGTCCCTGCTGCTGAAGGTTTTGCCATGGTGAACCCTGGTTGAGTTATGGAAGAAAAGCCTGAAGTAAAACTACAGTCATCTGAGTAAGAATAGAGAGAGCCCGCTAGCCATCTGGGTGGCACTTTAACCAGAACTGGCCATCGGTCTGTGAGGTTAATGGACCTCCCTTCACTCATTCCTGTTTTTCAGGCAAAGAAATGGAGGCACTAAGCAGTTATGTGCCTTATGTAGATCACATAGACAGACCTCAGATAGAGCTGACTTCAAAGTTCATTTTCTATGCTTCACAGATGTTGGAAAACATCAACACTGGTGGAAGGAGGCTTGAGAAGAATTTCCTAGACTTTTCTGATGGAGTGCTTGCTCTTTGGACTCCATATAGAGGATTTAAGTGTTGTTATTCTCTTAATGTAATTTATTTTTCTGTATTAAGAGTTTTTAACTTTTTTCTTTTTATCACCACGCACTAATTGTACAGGATAATTAGCTTAATCATGGCAATTTTGTACATCACAATGCAGTTTGATTTATTGGTGAAACCAGTGGCTGCTGCTGAGAATGAAGATTATAGATGAATTTTTTTTTCTCTTCTTGCCCTTTGTCTGGGATTTTAAAGCATCTTACACATATTTGTTGTATGACACTTGTCCTAATGCAATTTACTTACTACTCAATAATCAATTTCTTGAGAGTGGGAACTACAATTTCATCTCCTTCCTTTACTTTTTCTTTCCTTCTTTTCCTACCTCTGTCTTTCTCCCATCTTCCCTTGCTTTCTTTGACTAGGGAGGTTTGTAAAAACCACATGGTCCTTTATGTAGGCAGGCATTTTAGTCCCTTAGAAACTAACTTTTGAGAAACACTATATGTGACACTTCTATCCAGTTGGAAAAGCAGAGATATTTCTGCTTTGCTGTACCTTATCTACCTGATACTGTTAAAAAGTTCATGAAATTATTAGTACACTGGAAGATGTTATTAGGATAATGTGCAACTGTGTTCCCAGGCCATGAACACTCATATTTGACTCTTGGGCCATGGTCATTCATTTTGGAATCTTGAATAAACTGTCTCTTACTACTTTTGTCAAAAGAGCTGTGGTTTTACATGGACAAAAGAAGCTATACGTGGCCTAAGAAGGAGAATGTCACACAATGAGAGATGTCAGATGTCAGTCAGTTGTCAGCCTCATTTAGAGACTGGATGAAAGGGCAGTTGACTTACTCCTGAGTCCTCTCAGTCTTGGTTTTTGCCTTTCTTTCTTTCTTTCTTTCTTTCTTTCTTTCTTTCTTTCTTTCTTTCTTTCTTTCTTTCTTTCTTTCTTTTTCTTTCTTTCTTCCTTCCTTCCTTCCTTCCTTCCTTCCTTCTTTCCTTCCTTCCTTCCTTCCTTCCTTCCTTCCTTTCTTTCTTCTTTTTTTACATGTGATTATTTTAATTTAATATACGTAGAAGCAAACAACAGCATGTGAAAATTTCCCATACCATCAGTATAGTGATTATTTATTGAATTTTATGAGAAATGATATTATATAAGGTCAACAGTCTTGGTAGGGTTTGAGACAAGGTCTTGTTTTGTACTATCTGTGCTTAGTTGGTTAAGCTTCTCTCTAAAACTCAGTGTTGTTAGCAAAATGAGGTTAAAACCCGAAGAACTATCTATCTCATGGGTATGTTATGAAACTTTGAGAAGCCAGATGGAATCAGTTAGCCTGGAGAGGAGTTTGAGCCAGAAGTGCTGATTTGACCAGCTAGCCAGAGTTCAGAAAGAACTAGGAAGGGTGAGCTTATTCAGCAGTAAGTCTCAGAGGCTGAAAACATTCTGGGCCTAGATTAAATTGTATGGAGTCTAGAGGCCTCCAGGACTTCGACTAGTTTAGCAGATTGAATAATCTCTGAGAGGACAATTACATCAGGCGAATAAGAGATTCTATTACAACATCCCAGTATGTGTGAGCCACAAGAAACCTCTTTCTCTATAAGTTGGTTATGGCATGCATTTGTTACAGTAGCAGAAAACTAACACAAGCCCTGTATGTGTGTATGGCTGTGACAATGGCTGATCTGGGTCATAATCTTGCTGCTGCTGTAGCTTCCAGAGTAATCTCTCAGAGCCACCTCACAGAAGTTTTATAACATACCCAGGAGGTAGATTTTTGCCTTTCACTCGGTGGTTTCTTACAGATATGGCAGAGTGGGAAGGTGTTCCTGCCGCATCTCATCAGAATCATCTTGGAATAAAGTCAGTATCATTAGGATTTCCAAATTTACATTTCAGCCTTGCAAAGAACAGCACAAGGCCAAAATTTGTGGCACCTGACTCTCTCATCTGGGTGAGAACATTGCTTTCTTTACTGACAAGAGGTTCGTGGGAATCATGTCAGACATTTGGTTTAGGACTTGTGGTAAAGCTGAAAGAAATACATTGTCCTGTTGGTGAGACATCTCTCCTCAGCAATGGTGGTAATGTTTGAATGTATAACATTCTTTTTTTGTTTGTTTGTTTGTTTTTGTTTTTTTTTTTTTAAAGATTTATTTATTTATTATATGTAAGCACACTGTAGCTGTCTTCAGACACACTAGAAGAGGGCATCAAATCTCATTACGGGTGGTTGTGAGCCACCATGTGGTTGCTGGGATTTGAACTCATGACCTTCTGAAGAGCAGTCGGTACTCTTCCCCACTGAGCCATCTCACTAGCCCATGTATAACATTCTTATGTCGATATTTTGAGCATGTGTTCATAGAGTCCGTTATTACTCTGAATTATTACATTTCAAGAATCTTCCCACAAAACTCATGAAAAACAGAACACTATTTTCAATGACTTACTGACTTTTTATGATCACCTTTTATTCAAAATCAATCAATCAAACAAACAACTGAAAAACCACACAAAAAGTAATACAAAAAAATCCCTTGATGATATTATACAGAATTATTATCTAGGTTTAGTCTAATTCATTCTAAAGAGGTTAGAGATTCTTACATCTTAAAAACAGGTTATAGATTGAAAAGCTTGCTAAGTTAGAAAGAAATGCATAATAAATTTACCAACTCTACCGGCCACAATTAGCCTCACTTGCCTAAATGCATAAAGAAACTTACATTAGCCCACAGTGAAGGGAATTCATGTACCATGAAATCTATCTGTAAATAACATGTTGAATGACTTATGAAATGTTCTGTATTGAAAATGACAAGATACACACATGAGAAATTTTTTTGCATTATTATAAAATAATTATCCACTGTAAGTTATCCATTGGAGACTAGTGATGGTCTCTGTTTATATTCAGGCTTCCAACATGGGCATCTTGTGCTGGTCGGGGCAGCTCCTAAGAAGGATCGGGACGAGGTGAGCTGAGGAGCAGCTCCTGTTCTCTGTGTGGTGTAGAGGCAACACTCTCACTTTTGCTCATATCAGATGGAGATGTGTGCAAACTTTCTGACAAGTGAAACCTTCTTGTGACAACCCAACCTGTGCCAGACTCCAAATCATCCTCTGCATCCCTACTGCATTTCTGTGATGGGACTGGCAGGACCCTGTAGCTGTTGGGGTGGGGCAAAGTGAAGAGGGGTTTGCAAGTCCTGAGGTGCAGCTTTGCTCTTTGCCCTGATGGGGCCTGTGCACACAGCTTCTCTGTGTCCTGCCTTTTCTCTAGGCAGGAAGCAGGGCAGTCAAGGCGGCTGTCTGCTTCTCCTTTGTCTTAATCAAACAGTGAATCAAATGCGGATGTTAATGCAAACACCGGTCTTCTTATTTCATTTCAGCGCTGGAGGTGTCCCTTGGCAACGCAGGGTCCTGGCGCCCTGATGGACTGCAAAACCAATGTTTATAAACCATCCTTTCTTCCAGACTTGCATAATGGACTGGAGATTTTTCTCTTATCACTTCACAAAGTCCACAGCCCTTTCCTTTCTTTGGCCTTTCCAGCCATTTGCATTTAGAAGTAGAAATTCCTTCAGGACCACACTAGAAACTAATGGAGTTGTATCTTTTTTTTTTTTTTTTTAAACCTTCAGCGGCAGAGTCCTTTGTCTCAGTAAAATATTATGTGAGGCACCCCCACATTCAACCAATCAAAACTGAACCGCTGCAAATGAAGTGGAGGTGGAGAACCTGGAAGACACTCGGGAAAGGCCTGCCTCCTCTGCTTCCCAGTGGCTCCTGGTGCGTCAGCGCTGACTGTGCTTTGTGGAAGGGGTTGAGACTGCTCTTGCCATCCCTTCTGCCTTCTTGAACAATGCAATCTTTGTAAGCAGACCCACCTCTCTGTAGTTCCCTTCTGCGCCTCTTCCTGGGACTTCTTACAGGCCAGGCTCACTAATATGAGCACTAGGCCTTTGGCATGTTTGCCAAAATGGTGACTCAATCGTTTACTAAAGTCAGAGTTGCTGAAAAATTGTCATTTCCTTAAGGCAATATCACTCAGTAACTCACATAGAATATGCCTGAGTCACAAGAAATAGGGATCTTTGTCTAAAACTCATACTTTGCCTGTCAACCATGTGTTTATGGAGATCCTAGAAGAGCCTGGGACTACATACTATTTGTTAGTTAAGTTTCTCTTCGAAAGAACCATTTTCATCATACACTTTGATGTCACTGTTGAACGAAGTATATAGAGAAAAAAAAGTCACATGAACTCTTCAGCAGACAGGACACAGTACTCATCAGCTCCTTCTAGCCTAAAGGCAGATTCTGCCAACAGATTCCACCCACAGAGCTTTAAGCAAGGTGACATTTGGGAATAGCGCTCTTCTTGGTGCTTTTTGAATCTGATCAGAGAAAAGTGTCTTCCATTCAACAGAATGTCCTAGGAGCTATAGCCAGGGACATGTGATACCAGCTTTTTGGGTCTCTCTACAAGTTTAATCTTTTCCATTCCAGCAGTTTTGAAGGCAGCATAGCATAAATATTGTACTATCCACATCTATAGCTATGCACACCTAAACTCAGAGTGCAGGCAATGAGCCTACCCCAAAAGCTGCTAAGCTCTAATGTTGACTCTATCAGTCATATTTCTGCAAGAAGAAACGTAGGGAGAAAAGTATATATTCAAGTAATATATATGTTCTTATACATACACTGGTGGTCTACCATTAAACAAACATGCTTATAATGAAGTCTTTACATGGATGTTAACTTTTTGTCATGAAACTTAATCAGCTTCTTGAGATACTATGTTTCTATTGAATTTTGAGAAACTTTACCTCCTCAATATTTCAGTTCCTCCTTCCTTCAAATGCATTCTAACTCCACTCATACTAGCACTGTCCACATTTTTTTCACTGATGGAAAAGTTCTAGGGCAGGAGTGAAGTACATGTTTCATTGAATCTTTGAAGATATTTTAAAGAGAACTTGTTGTATTTATGTATCACAGCTGTCTCACAAAACTGTTGTGTGAATTTGTAACACAGTCTCAGATACACTAGAGCATTAGTTCTCAACCTGTGGGTTGCCACCCGTTTTGAGGATTGACGGACCCTTTCACATGGCTCACAAATCATATATTCTGCCTATCAGGCAATTCCATTATGGTACATAATTGTAGCAGAATTACAGCTGTGCAGTAGCAACAATACGATAATTTTATGTTTGGGGGGTCACCACAACATGAGGAACTGTTACAGCATTAGCAAGGGAACTGCTGTCTTAGTGGGAGCCGAAGGTGTGATGTAAAATTCGGTTTCCTTCTCTTTTCATGTGCATAGGAATCTCTAGAGAAGAGGCAGAATCTATGAACACGAAGTTAGCCATTCATTCTGTTCTCTTTCCTGCATCTATTGTCCCCTTTTCTCCTCATCGTTCTGCTTATCATCTGGAGGCTTGGGGTTATGGAAGTCACAGGGATGCTTCCAATCACGGCAATAAGGGTATGTAAATCAGTCTGGCCTTGATGTTTACTTTTAAGATAGATGTCAGACATCTTAGCACCTTCCCCCCATCCTCAAAGGAAAAGAGAAACTCACTGGCAATTTGTTTCTACACTACAACAATTGAAAGGTTAACCTGGCACCGGATTCTTTTCACTCATCTCCAAAGAGCTCATTTTCATGTCATCTCTTTGTGGAGTTACAACCATCTAATACTGCTTTATATGAGCATTTTCCAGCCTCTGGCTCTTGTTTAGATGTTTAATAGCAGAGCATCAAACTCTAGCTAACTATTGTCCTTTTGGGTACACACATGGAGACCCATATCCGTGCAGCGTGAAGGTAACACAGATGTGTGTGTGTGTGTGTGTGTGTGTGTATGTATGTATACATATATACATATATGTATGTATACGTATATATGTATATATATACATATATATATGGCTTATAGAATCTGGCCAATTTTTTTTCATGCCTGTATCTCTATTGTTAATGTTAAAGATTTATTTATTTATTTATTTATTTATTTATTTATTTAATGTGTATGAGCACACTGTAGCTGTACAGATGGCCATGAGCCATCATGTGTGTGGCCGCTGGGAACTGAACTCAGGGCCTCTGCCGGCCTCACCCGCTCCTGCATAACAGTGTAGCTGTCTTCAGACGCACCAGAAGAGGGCGTAAGATCTCATTATGGGTGGTTGTGAGTCACCATGTGGTTGCTGGGATCCGAACTCAGGACCTTCAGAATGCAGTCAGTGCTCTTACCTGCTGAGCCATCTCACCAGCCCCTCTATTGTTAATATTAAACCTAATTCACTACTATGAAAACAGACAGATAATAGAATATATATAAAATTTAAGAAATACTGCCACTCAATATAGATTGGAAAACTTTGGAGAGGTAGAGATAAGAACCAGAAGCCCCAAAAGATAATATCTGTGGCTTTTCAGGTGGACAGAACACATCATTTGCATTTACAACAACGCCCCATTCACTGTCAAACAGTAGATGTTATCAAACATGAGTTCAGAGTGAAAACTCACATGGAAAGCAGACATGTTAAATAAAATCCATTCTCATGTTGGGAGCATGGTTAATTATGTTATATTCCATCCTATTAAAAGTGCTCTCTGGGGAAATGGATGTGGATTTTCTTGTGAGCTTTCTCCTTATTTTATCATGCTGAGTGGGAAGTGTGGGGTTTGCTCTCTGAGGTCATGCTGCCACAGTGAGGATCATTCTGCTTTGCTGATGAGGATCAGGAGAGCTGAACACCAGAGCTCCAGCACACAGTGCGGGGTGGGCACAGCTTGTTTCCGGTGAGTCTATTCTGTGTTTCTGCATTACACAGTCAGCTCTGTCATCACTTACAAAGAATCCAAGCTAAGGGGGTGGGGGGATCCTTGTCACCTAGGAGCTCATAGGATAACCCACAAGAGTGACACAAGTCTAGCTGTCAACAGGGCTTGGTGACAGTTACAAAAATGTGCAAGTGAGAATCCTGCAGGAGGTCGTTGCTGGGGAAAGATTTTATTTTTGATTGATTTGAAAATAATTTCAATATTATTTAATTCTCTCCTAGTTTAGAATACTTTCTCACACTTTAAAGTAATATTAAATAGGCTTACTTATTGTCTAACTTGAAATAATCATATGACATGTTCTCTAAAAGTAAACTGAAAAAAAAAAAGCTCCTAATTTCAACTTGGGAGGGCAAAGACTAGATAAGAAACAAGATTCTTTCCAGAGAGATATTTCTGTTCTTGTTGGATGAAGACCCTCTTTCAATGTTGTTCTTGTTTTTTTTAATTTAAAAAATTAAATTGAAATATAATAACATCATTTCCACATCTTCTTCCTCCCTTTAACATCTACTATATCTCCCAAACCAGCCTTCCCATGTTTTTTTCCTTTCCCTCCCAAATTGATTGCCTCTTTTTCTGTGCTTATTATTGTTACTTACACATAAGCATAAATACATAAATATAAGCTGCTGGCTTCATTTAGTGTGGCTTGTGTGCATATGACCTGAGGGCCAGCCACTTCGTATTGCATAAAGACCTTTTATTGTGCATCAAGGAAAATGACGACAATCAGCCAGTGTGAGGCTGGCCTGTGCAGTGCTGGCACCTACCTGGGTGGGTCCCTTCGTCACACTCTGGATGGCTTCACTGTCGGCCACCCGTCACCAAGCAGCACAGCCAAGCTCATTTCCTGCTGACCTGTTTCTTCTACTTTTCATAGCAGGACTCATTTGAAAAATCTGGAAAATTATCCAAACTGTACTTCCTGTATGGGCTCGGATGAAGACTGTGTATTTATCTTAACAAAACTGCGACTTCATTTCAAATTCCACCTTGCCTGCAGGCTTTTTCCACACATACCCAAATAAATAAAGGAAGTGGGAGCTTTTCATTTTTTTTCCCTTTTCTTTTGATATCCTCTACCAAGGCCTTTTCTTGTTAATTTTGTCAGCTAGTTGCTACTTAAATCTGACTTCCACAGAGCTGTGTGTATTTGCAGGTCGGCTTCATCAAACATTCATTGTTCAATACTGTGACAGCTGGTAGCAGACATGCATACTCTTCCCTTGTTTGGTTTTCTGATAAAGCCTGTCAAGAGATGGCTGACTATAACTGAATTTGTCACCCTCTCAGCAAGGTTACACTTCTTCTTACTATGAAATAAAACAATAAAACAACATTTCTAACCCCTCTCTTCCACAACCGCCCAATTTGACAAGCAAATACATGAGGTTTTAGCCAGAAGAAGAAAAACACACAAGGAAGAATGTTAAAGATCACCTGTGAGAGACCCTGTTCAGGAGACACAGGACGCTGCGGGAAAGGTCACAGCAGAGAGTGCTGGGCTT
>JADRCD010172120.1:0-17290 GCA_019843815.1 Montemys delectorum
GAAATAAAGTGTGGAACAGGTAGCACCAGTCCTTTGTAATTGAGCCTAACATAGAAGTCGATTCTCAAACAATGCCATGTCTGTACCTAGTTATGTGAGCACTGTCTATAGACTATATTTCCTATCATCTTTTAAAATATCTTCTAGTGTCATTTATTGAGGCCAGGTGAGATGTCTATAAACCCAGGTAAATAAATCCTGAATGCAAGATGACACACTTTTCATTCTGTTCCTATTGCTGGATGTAATGTAGGTGCTGGATATTTCTAAAATCCCTACATCCTGTCCTCCCATCTCTGGATCTCAGACCCATCAGAGTATAACTGAAAGAGTCCTTTAGTATTTCTAACTGTAGTCCACTGCTGTGATTGATCTTGTTAGACTTTTTGGTGGAATTTGAGTATAGGGAGGAGGGATCTCCCTTGTGAGATTCTAGTAGTTCCTTGGTGATAAACTTCACAAATTATGTGGGAGCCCCTTTGAGTCAACAGCCCAATGATGCTTCTCTTTCTCTTGGTTGTTTAAACTCTACTTTTTAGAATTAAAAAAAAAGATATAAATGTATTTTCATCAACACTGCTCTAAGCTGTACTAATTCTTCAGAAGTGGTTCCCCATTGCTGCACTATTCCTCTGGAATATATCCCTGGATGTATCCCTGCCTATCTTCCCACTGCCGAGTTATCCCTCTCCACAGATCCATGTATATCTTTCCACTGCTAACTTATCCCTCTGTATATGTCCTTGTATCCATTCCTCAGTTTCTGCGGTTATTCCATTTTCAGTTATCCCAGCCCTTATCTAATTCTTAAAATGGACATAATAATTTCCAAATTCTTTGCATATGAAAGTAGAAGTGAGAAACTTGGAGAGATCATTTAGATTTTTAGTAGTGGTGGTTTTGTCTAAATTTGTATTATTGGGACAAAAATTCAATTTGTGATGGTTATTGTTTTGTGTGTGTCTGTTCCATGACAGTTGAGCCCCCTTTCCTTCCATGCCCTTCAATCTTCTCTCTACTTCCTCTCTTACTCTCCCTATCCCTGATTCCACTCCCTTTCTCTCCTGTCTTCTTTCCTGCTCTCCCCTCTCCTCCCTTTTCTCTTCCTTCTTCACCCTTCCTCAAATCTCTCTTTCCCCACTGTCTATCTTCCTTCCTTTCCCATCATTGGTACCTTTTCACCATGTGCTGACACAGTGTGGCTGAGTTTGATAGTGTGTTCCACTTTCATATCTGCTTCTCAAGTTACACCAACTTGACTGGTCCTACTTTATAAGTAATTTGTTCACATGGACTCATTATGCCTTTTGGACTTAAAACATAACTACGGTTTTCTTAACTCTGCATCATTCATCGCTCCTGCCCAGTCAATGCTATGTTTGCCGCTTACACATGTAGTTTTAAAAGAACATTTCCAGAAATTAATAACAGATGTAGAAATTTGGTACTTGAAAGATGAACTGATTAATGCTTAGCTTGATAACTGTATTTGCCACTTCTACATCTCCTGTGAAAACACTTTTCTAGATTATCTTTAAAGTAAACACTTTTCAGAACGTTCCCTTACCTAAATCTCATACTTACATGATGGGATAAGTGTTGCTACCATGCCTGTTTTGCTGAGGAGGAATTCTATAGGCTTCAGATGGTGGTGACAAATTTGGAACCTAGCTGTTATCACTCTTCACCTAAAGATGGCTGCACAGAAATCCCCTCTGCTCCATTTGTTATGTACGTTCCTGCCTCAGCGCTGCTAATGCCACCATCCATTATCACAAATCCTGCACGCTGCAGTAGGACCACAAATCTCATCCCGACACTACAGACCTAGAAACTGAGCAAGGCTTTCTGTTATCTATCAACAGCTGAGACACGTTGTTTCTCCTTACTCTGTCTGTATGCCTAAATGTACCATCAAGTATATGAAACAGTGCTTCTAAGATTGAGAATCAACTGGCCAAGAAGTCTATGAGGATGAAGAAGGGTCTGTAAAGACAGGATACTGTGGCAAGGAGACATCCCAACAACCTGTGACAGAAAATTTTTATTTTTAAGCTCAGGATGCAGGAGCATTATGTATGCAGCTGCAAGTACTGGGAAATCAACCTTAGTTCCAACAAAGGGGTCTTGTCTCTAAACCTTGAGACCTGTGTGTGCACTGTAACATTTATGATACATTTGTCATTTGGTGAACTAAAGTGGTTGATATTTCTACTTTAGGCTGTAAAGTACTGGAGGGTATTAAGTGGGTAGTTTAAAACTCTGTGATTCATGAAATAAAACAGTGAGAGGACCATATTATCTGATCATTGTTACAGCCAGTTTGAGCGGCTTATCTGCTTTCTTTGCATCTGGTTGTAGAGATAAACTATCTGTAACATCATAGCCTGAATGTGCCAGTGAGCCACTGGAAGCTTTCTGACTGACATTCACAGAGGCTTCTCAGTCTGCTGTCTTAACATTTCCTGTTGGGAATCAGTTACTAAGCAGGCTTTACCACACCGTGGTTTTCCAGTGGTCCAGTAATTAGATTTGTGAAAATAATGTGACTAAAGAATAGAGATTTTTTTCAATGTTGATAACACCTTGGCTATCTTCGTTAAAAATCTAAATACCATTGATTATGGGGGATTTAATTTATGACTGTGTAGGGCAATTCTTTATAAATGAATCCTTGCCTTTCCCAAGAGCATTCAGCACTCCAGTTGACAGAAAATCATTTAGCAGGAAAGGGAATGTTTAATATTGCCTTGGGGCATAACTCAGATACTCACTTTAATACATGCTTCTCATCCTGGAAAGAATTGATAAGCAACGTCTCCCAAAGTAAAATATTCTGATGTAACTGAGCCTGGGATCAACGGAGATAAAAGTTTTTGAGGATAGATCAGTGCTGCTGGAGGCTTCCCCTTAGGAGCTTTCTCTATTACTTTTGGGCAAGTGGGAAGGCACAAAGGGATTTTCTGGATTCTTCATAATCAGATTCAAATCTCTCAGAGAGCAGTAAATAGATATTTGAAAAGATGGTTGTACGCATGGACTTTTGTTCCTTCTGGATTTACTCTCTTTCCAAAATATCAGAAAGGCTGAAAATCAATGTGAAGTGAAGTCTGCAAAAGGTCATGATGGAAGTATTCAGCATTGTGGTGATTTAGAGTGTCACTTGTTCTTAAGAGATCAATTGACCGTTGTGTTTATATGCCAGTGTGTGTGTGTGTGTGTGTGTGTGTGTGTGTGTGTATACATGTGTGTGTATGTGCAACTATTAATAGCACCCTTATTCATCCTAAAACATCTTCATTAATATGAGTTTTTATTTTTCTGTATTTAAGAAGTGTTCTGATTAGTTTAAATTGTCAGCTTGATCAGAGTAGAATCATATTATAAGAGAATCTCAATGAGAGATTTGTTAGAGCAGGTTGACCTGTGGGCATATCTGTGGAGGATTTTCTTGGTTGTTATTTGATATAGAAAGATTCAAGATCACTGTGGGTGGCACCATTCCCTAGGCAGAGGATCCTAGACTTTAGAGGAGCAGAGAAAGTATTACACATATATGAATATACATCTTTCTGCTCTTGACTGTAGATGTAATATAACCAGATAATGTAACCAAAATTCCCTTAGTTGCTTTTTGTCAGGATATTACATCACATCAACAGGAATCAAACCTCAATGAGGTCAACTAATGTTATGAAGGCACTTTAAACATAGACCAGCCGCTTTATTTTAGTGAGTTTAGAACTGAATAGCATAATCCATAAAATCAGACCCAGCTGAGTAACAGGGACCCATGACAAGAGCATTCATAGTTTCTCTGCTTCAGTCAGGATAAGAACGGCTCACATGTGTGTAGAAGGTATACTCTTACGTAGTGTCTTTTCCATGTTTCTTACTGTGTCATAATGAGGAACTTGTCTAGGCTGTGTGTAGACTTCATTCTCATTTTGTAATAGTATTATTATTATACTCAATGTGGTGAAATTTATTTATCTATTGTACAGTTGGTAAACTTTTGGACTTTTATCCAATTGCTAACTAGAATTGAGAAATATGGAAGCTTGTTTTGAAGGTAATTGAAATAATTGTCATTAGTCATTCTAAGTCATGTTAGTGTGTGTTTTCCTATTTTGGGTTATTGTTTACAGCTCTTGCATGATGGAAAATGATCTATAATGCATAATATGTTAAATACACATTGTCGAAGTTGTGTAATGAAGTCATAATTTAGATAAATGTATATCATTACTCATAACTATATACACTTAAAACCGTCATATTTTCCCTTTTTATGTTTTATAATTTTACAAGGTCCTTTTTCTTAGGTACTTCTTTCTTTTTTTCTTCCTTTCTTTCTTTCTCTCTCTCTCTCTTTCTCTCTCTCTCTCTCCTTCTTTCTATTTAAACATGTAAAGTGCCTCCATTTCAAAAATTCATCTACCTTCTTTACTAGGTAACATTTCCTCTTGTAAAACTCTCCCACTATTCAAAACCAGAAAGCTGGTTTTCAAATTATATGATTATTTATTTATTTATATATTCATTATTCACTTTATATCTCAGTCACAACCCACTCCCTCTCCTCCAAGTCCCAACCTTACAAATCCCTCCCTCATTTGTGTCCCTTCTCCTCAGAGAAAGGGAGTTCCCCCTTGGCTACCACACCATCTTGGGACATATGGTTCCAGCAGAACTAGGCATACCCTCTCCTACTTAGGTCTAACTAGGCAGTCCAGGTAGGGGAATGAGATTTGATATCAGGGAACAGAGTTCTGACTCTGTTCTGATCCATACATAAAATAACAATGGTAAATTTAAATTAGATTTTAAAATATTTAAATTTATTTAAATTATTTAAAATTATTAAAAATAAATAATTATATTTATTGTGTATGGGTATGTGCAGGTGCCCATGGAGGTCAGAGAAGGCTGTCAGAGTTCCTGCAGGGAAAGTCACAGGCATGCAGTTAATTGTATGCCTCTTAGTGTGGGGTGCTGGACACTGAACTCAGGTCCTCTGCAAGAATGCTATATACTCTAAAATGCTAAGCCATCTCTAGAGCTCTTCCTTGGCTATTTTGAATTGACAGTATCTTCTTTTATTTAAACATACACAGATTTTAACCCTATTAATGCTAGATATGTAAGCTGACATATAAACAATTTCAAATGTCTGCACCAAACCCCTGGAAGAGAGAGAAACAAAATATTCTAAGTACTCAGACAATTTCTAAGTTCAGTCTGCTGATTGTATTGGTATGGCTTTTGCTTAATTACACTGCTTACAAATAATGCTTCTTTGAAAATAAGAGGAATAAGAGGTAGCATAGAATTCAATGCAATGCTAAGAAGGAGTTACAACATTAAAGGTAATTAAATTCTTAGGAATCGTCAAATTAATGCCTATAAACACCGCAAATATTAGACCCAGTCACATGATGATAATGTTAAGAAAGAACATTTATTTGTGAGAATTAACCTCTAAATTTCATTTGTTTTGGAAATCAGATACTACCTACCATAAGAAACATCTTATTTTGTTTAACAAGTCTGCTAATTGAAATGCAAATTATAATAATGATTTCTGAAAGGTTTCATGATCATAATTATCTTGCACTCAGTTCCAAGTTTTTACTGCTTTCCAGAGTCTTGTGTGATAAGCCTTTCTAAGCTTAATTGTGACGCTGAATTGTTTCAAGGGATGCTAATTTAATAAGGGTAGCATCAGGATGATCCTCTAGTGCACCCTGGTTTGGCACCACCTCTGCTAGACTGCTTGTTCATTGTTGTAGTAAGTACTCATTTATTGGAAGCCACATGGCTTGTGAAGAATAGTCACTTCTTAACCTGAAGATGCTCAGATTTTCTTTGGTGAGGTAAAAATGATTCTATTGAGTTTTGCATGTTATTTGAAACAGAATCTACTGTATTTTTTTCTAATAATGAAGTACTGTCATGGACTACAATGAAGCAGAGCAGCTCATTCTTTCTTTGGATGTCCATGAGCACATAGGTATGCTCTAACATAATTCAGTGAAGTAAAAGTCATGTGTTATTATGAGGAAAAAGTGCTAAACATGATTAAGATGTTGTATGTCCAAACATGTATGGCTTTCTCCAAGGTCACAGATGGCTATTTAAGTGTTGTCAATTAACTTCAGTTCAAAAACTGTAACATTGAAAGAATATAATTTAGAATGTCAGAAATTACAACTGAGAAGAAACACTCAGATGACAATAAAAGTGAATCCATGCTCCAACAACTTTCATTGTTCAAGGCTTTCAAGGGGAAGGAAAAGCTATAGGCAAAAACATTTCTCAAGTCACACACAAAAGGAGGGATTAGTCCAGATAAGTGGTCATAACTTCAGCTCATACACCAGTAACACATGCATGGCTGATTTCCGGGGCTACAGAGACATGAAGAGCCCAGGTATATTTATTTATTAATATATTCTAGATATTTTTCATGTTTGGATCATTTAAAAAATTCTCATTCCTGTGTCATTTTAAGAGAAACACCTTTTTCCAGACACCAGTCTCCTGAGTCATTCTCTAGTGACCATCTGAAGTTTCAAATGTCCTTGAAGTATTCCTTTGTGATCTACTTTTCCACAATATTCTGCAGAAAACAGAAGAAAAAAGGTCAATGAGTCTTTATGAGTTGAACAAGCTGGATTTGGTTGAGTGAAGAAGTATGTCTTTGGCTTACAAATGTACAATAGAGAAAGTAGTTTGATAATTGGCCCAGTTTGGGCATGCTTTTAATCTCAACATTCAGGGTGCCGAGGCAGAAGGGTTGAAATTTCAAGACCAGTCCTTTATGTAGAACCTTGGAAATCTATCGAGATTTTTCTACATATAAAAGAAAAAGGAGAGCTTGAGAGTTAACTCAGTAGTATAGTATTTTTCTATCAAGAGCAAAGCTATGGGTTCATACAGAAAAAAACTGAGCATGGTAATTTCAGATGTGTCAATTGCCAGGGCCAAACAACAATAAGCAACTACATTTCTCTCTGAAAGACCCCCGTAGGGAGACCCTCACTCAGGTCCCAGGTCACCCAGAGAAACACGAGACACCATCTTGATGTAAACACACGAGGTAGTTTAATATCAGAGCTCCGGGTGGACCCATATCTCACACAGGAGACCGAGGGATCCACCTCGAGGCTCAGGGGTTAGGGGTTTTTATAGGAAGGAGGTCTAGGGGAACAAAGGAATTAGCATAGCAATACATAATTGGCTAATTCAAATCCAGCTAGAATACATGCAGATCAGAGCATAGGGAAATTACTAAGGGTGGTATTGAGGCAGTAGGGCATCTGGCTGACCTCCAACCATACCTCATCGTTCAGTTGGGTCATCTTGACCAGACAGGTCCCTGCTTGCCTGAGCCCACCCAGACATGTCTTATCTATCTCTTCTTGGCCTGCTAGTTCCCAGAATATTCAACAGCTTGCTTGCTCATTCCCAGGCCTATGTGGGCAAGCTTGTGCTGGATTTTCAGACTTATAATTCTTCTACCTGGCCAGCACAGGTCCCAAGCTTTAGTTACTCCTTTTCACCTCGTAGCAATCTATGGGTGAAGACTTGGAGAATTTTTCCCTCGTGGCAATCTATGGGTGAAGACTTGGAGAATTTTTTTCACAATGTGGGCTTGAGTATGCCAATCTAGCTTGAGGACAGCATTTATCTTTAAGCTACTCCAAAAAGCTGTGACAGGCCTAAGGCTGTATCCTACTTGGAATCAAATAAGTGAAGCTGCTAGAACTTGTTGGCCTCTGAAAGGGGTAAAAAGATGCTTGTTACAAGATAGAAAGCTTTATTGCTCAATGAATGGCAGCAATACAAGATACATACTCATCATTTTGTCCTGGTTCCCAGTCTCCTGGAGGGATGGAATAAGGTGATATGTAGGTTTGTCACAGCCATGGAAATTCACCTTGAAATGTGTGTCTTATTTAGGGCTTCTATTACGATGATGAGACATCATGACCAAAAAGGCTAGTGGGGGAGAACAGGGCTTATTTGGCTTACACTTCCACATTGTTATTTATTATTGAAAGAAGTCAGGACAGAAACTCGTATAAGGCAGAATACCAGAGGTAGGAGCTGATGTAGAAGCTGTGGAAGAATACTGCTTACTGGCTTTCTTCATATAAATTGCTCATGTTGCTCCCTTATAGAACTAGGAGCACCACCCCAGGCATGACACCACCCACAATGGGCTGGGACCTCTCTCACTGATCACTAATTGAGAAAATGCCTTACAGCTGGATCTCATAAGACATCTCCTCAGCTGAAGTTCCTTCCTCTCTGATGACTCTAGTTTTTGTCAAATTAACACACAAATCAGGTAGTACTGTGGGGCTGTGTTCATGCTTGTGTGGGTGCTTAGGATTCTAGAAACACCTGCCTGTGTGTTCATTGGAGGCCAGAGGTCAACATTTTTTTTTTAATCTTAGTTTTTTCAGACAGGATCTATCACCTAAAGGTTGTAGTTCACATAGTTGTCCAAGATGGCTAGCCACTGAGCCTCAGAGATTCTTCTATTGTCAGTCTCCCCCATAATGTGATTGCTGATGTATGATATGCACCTGATGTTTTATGTGGATGGTGAGAATAAAAACTCTAGTCTTCATGGTTGCACAGCAAACAGTTTACTGACTGAACCATCTCAGGCTCTAAAACTCATACGGACCACAAATAATCCTACCCTATGTCAAAGGAGAAATTACTTCTATTGTTCTAGGCATTAAAATTCCTTCCATTGCATTTATAAAGAAACACAACATATATCTTCCGGTGCTGTTCACTTCACACATGCCTTTGGAAAAAAGATTGCCCATATTCTGCTCACAGGAAGATAGAAATATGGAAGACAAGTGGAGAACTTCAATAGCTATGTTTTTTCTGTGGTGCAGATTTTTATTGATCTTTGCTTAAAGAGGATGTTGAGGGGTTGTAGGAGGTTATGGATAAAGCATTATTGTAGTTTTAACCCTAAATAACTCGTCTCAGACATTTTATAAATGCATCTCACTGTGTTAGTGATTTTTTTGAAGTAATAGTATGAACTAGAAAGGTTCTACACCGTGTTGATCACGTGAAATCTTTTATAATGTCTTTAATAGATAGAAAGCCAGACCGTGCTTACCATTTGTGGGGTAGGAAATCTTTAATCTATACAGTCACTGAAAAAGACTTTTAAGTGAGAAATATGTCAAGGATATCGATCTGTCATCTATCTATCTATCTATCTATCTATCTATCTTTCATCTATCATCTCCATCATCATCTATCTCTCTATTCTATTGAATCTCTATTCTATCTCTATTGTATTATATTGTATTGTATTGTATTGTATTGTATTGTATTCTATTCTATTCTATTCTATTCTATTCCACTCTATTCTATTCCACTCTATTCTATATTATTCTATTTTCTATTCTCTTTTATTCTATTCTGTTCCATAGTAGGGTGAGTTGAATGCTATGTGAGAAAAACATAGAAGAAAGACATGTAAATTCAGGCCCATCAAGCCATTTTGAAATATTAACAGGTAAGATTTCTGTGGGTGAGAAGAATGTTGTGAAAATGTCAAGCAAAAGATATTATAAGATATGGAAACTTATGTGTAAAATTTTGGTAATATATACATATGGTTAGATTTTAGGGGAGGCTGGTGATATAATTATATCTGATTTTGGAATTTTCTTTCAATAGTCTTGAGGAACATTGATTAAGAGGGCTTGAGATTAAGATTTGAAAAAGAAGAGACTCTTAGAATTCTATTTTAGTAAGCAAGATCTGAATTAAGGCTCTTTCCAAGGGAATTGTGGGAAAGTAGGTTAAAGAGATATTTAGAAATAGAATCAATAGGGCTTGGTGAATAATTCAATGATGGGAGTTAGAGATTCTAGGGTGACTTTACTGTATATAAAAGAAAAACTCCTGGAGAAAAAGTATTGCCACTGGAGCAGGGTTGTGTGCATGTGTGTGCATAGAGTGATAAAGGGATTATAAGTTAATTTTGGACATAATGACTTTGTACTAAATGAAATTTAAATAAGGTCCCCGAAAAATGGCAGCAATGTGGTGTCAACAATAAAGCTCTAGGTAACTTCAGCTCTTACAGGGGGTGCTGATAATAAAGAGCATTAAATTATATAATTGTTTGCTAATTCTTAGGTGTTGGTGAGTTCCCTCTGACACTATTATTTCTTCTGGAAATAAAACAAATAGTAAAGCTTTAGAGAAACAGAAACCTATTTTCTATCTCTTTTATCTGGCAATACGTGCTGATAACTTTTTTATAAGGTGTCATCTCCGAGTTAGATGAAAGTTTGACTCTTCTAGAAAAGAAAGCATTAGAGTAACTGTTTTGTAGGAACTATGTATTTACCTTTATGCAATGGTTATATTTAAAAAAAAACCCATAGTGGTATTTAAAGAACTATAAATGTGTCTATTTCATACACGAAAACGTGAAAGGTTTTTATGTTTTGACTCTAAGAAAATGCACTTTATTTTGAAAAATATAGTTATTTGGGATACAAAGGTTTCTACTTTGATTCTGGTTGTTATTATATTTATTTTTTAGGCATTTATTTTGAGGGTTTTTATTATTCTTGTAAAGCTGTTTTAGTGAGGAAGAATCATTCATTAGGAAGGTTAGTATTCTGTTAGATTTTATCAGGCTCTGCAGTGCATTCTTGTGTGTTTTTTAATCATGTTTTCCTTTAAGGAACTCAAACAAATAATAGTTATATTCTTAGATGCAGTGAGATCTATTGGTCTATTCAAAGTGCCTAATACCCACTATTTCTTGGTCAGTAAAATTATGTCTTTTGTCATTATCAAACAAGGAAGTTTACAAATACCTTTTGATTCTTTTTTTTCTAGTAGTCCAAAAAAATGATTATCAACTCCTAATATAATCATTGCTAGGTCAGTCAATCCTGTCATATCTGATTGGCTATCAAGGACCATGAGACTAAATGATGTATATTGCTTTTGGCCCATAAAATGTACCCTAAGGGACAGATTGGACTAACTTTCTATTAATATATCAATATCTGTATGACTTCATCTATTTGAAATGTTCAGTGCAAGTGTTTTTGACCTCCAATGATTATTATAAGAGTGAAATTAGGATATGTGACATGTAGTTGTAGGTATGAATGCTATTTATGGCTCTCTTTTCTTTGTAAATATTTTATGATTTTTCTTTTTTTTATACTTTTTTTTTGGTTACTTTATTTACATTTCAAATATTATCCTCATCCCCAGTTTTCCTTCCACAACCCCCCTGTCCCCTCTCCCTGCTTCTATGAGAGTGCTCCTCAACTCACCCACCCACTCCAACCTTACTGCCTTAGCACTCCCTAACTGGGACATCAAGCCTTTACAGGACCAAGCCCTCCACCCCAATTGATACCAGATAAGGTCATCCTCTGCTACATATGTAGCTGGAGCCATGGGTTCCTCCCTGTGTATTCTTTGGTTGGTGGTTTAGATCCTGGGGCATCTGGTTGGTTGGTATTATTGTTCTTACTATGGGGTTGCAAACCCCTTCAGCTTCTTCAGTCCTTCCCCTAACTCCTCCATTGGGGTCCTCATTTCCAGTCCAATGGTTGGCTGTGAGCATCTGCATCTATATTGGTAAGGCTCTGGCAGAGCCTCTCAGGAGGCAGCCATACAAGGCTCTTGTCAGCAAGCACTTCATGACATCAACAATAGTGGGTTTGGTGGCTGCATATGGGATGGGTCCCCAGGTGGGGCAGTCTCTGGATGGCCTTTCCATTAGTCTCTGCTCCACTCTTTGTCCCTGTATTTCCTTTAAACAAGAGCAATTCTCGGTTAAAATTTTTGAGATGGTTAGGTGGCCCCATCCCTCATCTGGGAGCCTTCCCTAACCTCTGGACATGGTCTTTACAGGTTCTCTCTCCCTTTTGTTGGATATTTCACCTAACATCATACCAGTTGGGTCCTGGGAGCCTCTTGATTTCCTGATATCTGGGACTTTCTGGTGTTTATGTCCCATTTCCCATCCTATATTGCTACACATCTCTGTTCAATTTCCTGACCCTCTAAACATCTCCCCATCTCCTCCCACATCTGATCCTGCCTCCCTTTTCCCCCCTCCCCTTTCTATCCTCCTCCCAAGTCCCTCCAACCTTCTACCTCCCTTGATTATTTTGTTCACCCTTCTAAGTAAGACTGAAGCATCCATACTTTGGCCTTCTTTAATCTTGAGCTTCATATAAAGCATGAGTTGTATTGTGGATATTCCAAGCTTTTTGTTTTCCTAATATCCAGTTGAAGTTTTATGATTTGATACTGTCTGTGGATCATTGACTATATCCATTCTCAAATAATTTGTTTCTGTAAGCTACTTTCTACAAAATGCATCTTGGTTTTCATGATAGACATTTTATCTATATTATCACTGTATAGAATCACTTTAATAACAATGCACACATTTATTTTTCAATGGATTTTCTTTTCTGGCTGAAGCAGCACTAATATAACTATGAATGTTAAATCATATTTATGGTGATAATCATATTACCACCATAATGATTAATCTTCCCCAAGAAGAAAAACAAACATATTTAAGAGACAGAACAGAGAGACCATTTACTTGGGCCAATGAGTTAGATGTGGTCTATAGAAATTTATTAAAATTAAAAGAATCTAAAACTCATAAATATCATTCAGTTTCCTGATATATGATAATCACCAATCCTTCCTCCCTCCCTTCTGTGATAGTATCTGCTAATCAAAAGATCAGGGAGAGCCTTTATCAGGCAATTTACATTCTGCTGAATGAATTTAATATGTCAGATTCCTGTACATCTTACTTTTGTTGAATGATGGCCAGAGGATAGATTCCTAAAGAGAGAATGAACTTCATTCATCTTCCCAGTCAGTAAGAGCGATACTGCTGTGTTCTTTATAATGTAAATCTGAACAAGGCAGATATAATTTAGGACTATCAGAAAAAGAATTATACAATACTTGAGTTCCCTGTGGATAATTATGTGGGTGTTCCCCCATACTCAGACAACAGCTTAAGTATGATTTTCTGATATTTGTCTAATTAATGCTTTATTGGTATACACCTTTGATGTTTCCATAGCAGCCTTGTTTATAATAGCCAGGAGCTGGAAAGAACCCAGATATACTTCAACAGAGGAATGGATACAGAAAATGTGGTACATTTACATAATGGAGTACTACACAGCTATTAAAAATGATGAATTCATGAAAATTTTAGGCAAATGGGTAGAGCTAGAAAATATCATTCTGAGTGAGGTAGTCCAATTGCAAAAGAAAACATATGATATGCACTCACTGATAAGTGGATACTAGCCCCAAAGCTCCAAATAACCAGGGTACAATTCACAGACTACATGAAGCTTAATAAGAAGGAAAACCAAAGTGTGGATGCTTCAGTCCTTCTTGGAAGGAGAACAAAATACTCACAGGAGCAAATATGGAGATAAAGTGTAGACTGAAGGAAAGGCCACCCAGAGACTGTCCCACCTGAAGATTCATCCCATATACAGTTACCAAACCCAGACACTATTGTGGATGCCAAGAAGTGCGTGCTGACAGGAGCCTGATATGGCTGTCTCCTGAGAGGCCCTGCCAGAGCCTGACAAATACAGAGGAGGATGCTCACAGCCAACCATTGGACTGAGTGTGGGGTCCCTAGGAGACACTTAGAGAATGGATTGAAGGAGTTGAAGGGGTTTGCAACCCCATAGGAAGGGAGGACAACAATATCAACCAACAAGACTCTCCAGAACTCCCAGGGACTAAGCCATCAACAAAGGAGTACACACCACACGGCTCCAGCTACATATGTAGTACAGGATGGCCTTTTCTTCCTTCCTTCCTTCCTTCCTTCCTTCCTTCCTTCCTTCCTTCCTTCCTTCCTTTTATTTATTTATTTATTTATTTATTTATTTATTTTTCTTTATTTACATGTCATATGATAGCCTTTTCATGCACCAGTGGAAGAAGTCCTTGGTCCTATGAAGGCTGGATAGATGTCCCAGTGTAGAGGAATCGAGGGCGGGAAGGTAGGAGTGGGTGGGTGAGTAGAAGAACACCCTCATAAAAGCAGGGGGAGGGAGGATGTGATAGGGTGTTTCCAGGAGGGAGGGAAACCGGGCAAGAGGACAACATTTGAAATGTAAATAAAGAAAACATCCAATAAAAAATATAAAAAATGATATAGACCATTCCAGAGGAAGAAAAAGATAACATCTCAGTGTGAATGGGAGCCCTAACATTGGGCCTCCCCATACTTCTCAACCAACTCCAGATGCAAGGAAATGAGGGAGCAGCAGGAGAAGCAAGTTACTCTGACTTATGTGATAGAATGAAGTTTCCAAATTAAGCCTGAATCCCACAGAACTTATCAAGGACAGGCCTGCTCCTTAACAAAATGTGGCTGACAGATCAGGAAGTCAAACTGAAACCACAGGAAATCCTTCTTCAAGGCAAAAAGATGGAGTGATATGAAGCTGGTGGCAGTTGTTCATAAGGATAAAGCTGCCTTCTGCTTATAGTCCTGATGACTGAGTTTCTTCACTAAACTTGTCCTTAGTAAGCTATGTATTCAGAAATTCTCCTAAGTGAGCATGAGCTTTGTGTCTCCTGCTGTTTCTCAAGCTGATTCTGTGTGTATCCAAGTTCATTCTTATAAAGTTGCTAAAAATAACATATTTACATGAAACAAAACAAAGAATTGATATTAAGATTCATGTACAACTAATTTTCTGTAATATTATTTTCTTGTGCAACATGAAACCCATTACACATTTTGTAACAATAAATCATTTATTCATTTTAAGTATGTATCTCCCTGCTTGGATTTCAAATATTTTCCTAGAAAAGGCTTGACTTATGCTGTGATGGTAATGCTCCATGGATGGAAGGAGTCCTGACTCTCCTAAGGTATAATGACACACCAGGCCATATGTCAGAGATCTCAGTTTGATCACACAGAGCCCCTGGATTCTAACTCATGCTTTGTGAGTGCATGTGCACGTCTGTGAGTGTGTGTCTGATGAGGCAGGGGGCCTTTTACCTCAGGTACACTTTACTCACTCGATTGTCTTTGGATGTGAGTATGTGCCTCCTGTGACAAATGTTTACATTCAATTTATAAGACATGTTTATACTTGTTGGATGTCAGAACATAGTTATAGATTCCTATCTGATGAAAGGATATACTGACTACTGTCATTGTTTCATGAATCTAGACATGGCCTTGTTTTCATGTTTCCTGGATATAATCTTAAGTATGTGCCAAGCAATTGTGTTTAAATTGGTCTGTATTGTGAAAGGACTGCTCTTTTAATATCTAGTATGTGCTTACTGGCATTTATTTACATGAATGTCTGATCATGTTTTTCTAAACTCAAACAACATTCCTGGGATCATTACGTTCTTTGTTATATTCATATACACTTAAAGTAAATTAATGTCTACAGCATTGATCTATGGTTTGTTCTATTCCTTCAGGTCCTCAGATCTCAGGCCTCAGAGACACAGATCTGAATAAGTCAGTCAAAGTCAACATGTAGGAGCCATTATGTTGTGTTTTTGTGACATGTTCTATCATTGGCCTAAAGCATACCAACTAGGTTAGGCCAAGTTGCCAGGCCTCTCCCTGTCCCTGTCTCCACAGCACTGAGATTACTCAAATTTCTACCATACCTTGATTTTTATTTGTGTTAGTTCTGATGCTTGATCTCAGGTCCTTGTACTTATGTGGAAAGCACTCTGCCACCTGAATTTTTGGTGTAACTCCTCTCTGGCTTCTGGATAGACTTCTCTTTCTTCTAGAGTGGACTGCATGGGGAAAGCAATTGTAATTATTCATAGTGACTGCCAATTTGAAAAGATCTAAGAGACAACCTGTTGAGCATATCTTGAGGAGACTTTCTAGTTTATGTTAATTAAGATGGGAAGACTAAATGTGAGTAGCATCATTCTAAAGTTGGAATTTGGGACTGAACACTAACGTTCATCTCTCTCCCTCTCTCTCTCTCTCTCTCTCTCTCTCTCTCTCTCTCTCTCTCTCTCTCCTTCCTGACTGAGGACATAGTGCAACCAGCTGCCTCAGGGTCCTGCCACCATGACAGCCTCATACAGATGGGCTCTACCCTCTTCCTCCCTTCATTTCCTTGTTAAGTGGTTTGTCGTCTCAATGAGACAAGTAATTAATGAAGCAAGTAGCACGCATGTGCAAGAAGCAGCACTGGATGAGTTTCAGCAGGGAAGTAAACATTTATCAAACTTTTGCAAGTTCAGATAAAAATGAGAGAAAGATAGCTAGGGACCCTTCATTAAAATATTTCTAATCTGAAAGCCTGGCATTAGTTAGAGATTTGTGTCTTCTGGAATCAAAGCATAAAGTGCTTCCTAGCTACATTACATTAACTGTGTTGCTACAGACTAATGAAGGTAAGTTGACAGCTACCATGAAAGATACATCTATACTGGTAGTTACATTCCTATCTATGTGTTACTATTTGCATATATTTAAATAATTCTGGGTGCATAATTGGTACAGAAGACTGTGTTCTGATTATACAGTTACTTGACTGTATACCTCACAGTAAATATTTCTTCTAATTTCAGTAAGGGTTTTTCACTTATTAAGACTCATTAATATTTACTTTCCATCAGTTAGTGTGCATTCTGGGCAGAACTAATTTCACTTGGAAATACTATAAGATCAGAGATATTTCCTTTCAAATGTGACCACTTTACATGGGTAAATTCTAAAGGTCCTAATTTTCAATGGCATTTTAATGTTTTAATTTTGTGTTTTCAATTCCATGTTAGCATCCTGCTCTCTCTAAACCATGTCTCTTGCTCCATCTCCTCCTAAATTCTTAACTTTCACTCAGAATGGTTTTTTATATCAGTAATTCCCAGACCCTCTGTTCCAGAACCTGCTTGAAATGCTCCACAGTGGTGGTACATTGTAATGTGGTACGTCCACACACATCAATGTGCATTGATACTGCCAATGGATCTGTCTAATCCCATTCAACCCACTAACACTATTAGGTACAGAAATCAGGTTTTATTCTTCCATTTTTAACTCCATGGAGTGACTTGTATCATCTATGTAACATAACACAGTTTTGGAACTGTGTAACTTATTACTTCTGTTATCCTGGTATTTTACAGCTTCATTCCTGTGAAAAGGCCCATGACCATGTATATTTTATAAAGTAAAACACTTAATTGGGACTGG
>JADRCD010172121.1:6555-28162 GCA_019843815.1 Montemys delectorum
AGAGAGAGAGAGAGAGAGAGAGAGAGAGAGAGAGAGAGAGAGAGAGATAGGCTTTTCCAGGTCTTTGGTTTGTGCAAATCATTATGACCATTACAAATGGAGTAGGTTTATTAGAAAACAATAAGCAGAAACTAGATCTTGGTCTACAATAAATCCAATTTCTACACCCTGTGGCATCTTCTTCTATATTACCAGGTCCAAATGAAAAATATAGTATTCAAAAACAGAAACAAAACAAAACTTGTCCTACCTTTTTAAAAAATGTTTCAATATTAAATCTACATTTTACTTTGTACCCTTGGATTGTTTGTTTGTTTGTTTGTTTGTTTGTTTTTATGCAATTTTAAGGCCATATAAAATGAAGAGTTGTCAGAAACTTAAAAATGCATACACTGAATGATGACAAATTTTAAAAGTTAATATTCATTACTTGACTATTTCTTCTTTAGTTTAACTAGGCTTTCAGGCATAAAATTCGTACTCCATCCGTGTGTTGATTTTACTGTTTTCTAACACTGGTTTTCCTTCTGCCACATATATTGTATATTAACTTTATATTACACACAATTCAATTCCAAGAATTCACTTGTCAAAAGTACTTACTTAAACCAACAAACCAACCCTCAGGATAAAGATTTAGGGCCACTATAGAAGCAAAGTCCTGAGGACTATAAACCACAGGGAAATGCATCACAGGAGCCTGTCAAATATCCCAAATTAAATGTATGTGATCAACAATGTAATCCTTTCCATCCCTGCAAGGAACTTCACCACACTCCTGTTGACTATACAGTGTGAAAACAGTTTCTCCTCTAGCCATGCCCCCGTTAAAATGTAACACATGCCTGTAGCAAGTGCTCATTCAGAAGACACTGCTGGGGATGTTTTTACTGTTGCCTGAGGCTTCAAAGGATGGAAGAAGGAAGGCAGTACAGTCAATGCTGTCTGAATACTTTCTGGTTCCGTGTGAAGAATCTTGCTACTCTATACTTGCTGTTCTTGAGAAGTGCCACCTCAGTTAATCCATCCTCACTGTCAGGCAAATCAGGATTTGGCATAGGATGAGTACATGCTCTTCCATGAAACTGTCATTGAAGAACTCACAGAGGCGTTTCAATCCCTCAATGTGATTTTGAACTCGATACAGAGTTTCAGATGCTCCTGAAGCGTTTAGTTGTCCATCTCAGTGTCTGCAAAGAAGCAGGGAGCTGTGTGAATGTGAATTCATTTCTGGAAGTGAACGGTGTGCTCTTAGAAGGAAGAGAGGGAACAAGGATTTAGAAAACCCTCATGAGCCTCTGCCTCCCACTCTTGAGCATTGGGTGTGTGACTCATTGCAATGGAGAGAGCTTGATAGTTGCAAAGGGAGGGACCCAGGACTTCAGGCACCACCCTGTTGCTGGTGGGTAAGAGGCTACGGTTATTGGAATGAGAAATGTCTACCTTAGTTTCAGGCATTTGGACAATCGGTTCCCAGTGTGTGGTGCTATGGGGGGAGGGATGGAGGTTTAGGTGATGCAGTCTTGCTAGAAGAAGCAGGTCACAGTGGGTGGGCTTTGAGATTAAATGCCTCTCTCCACTTCCAGTTCCTTCTCCCTGCCTAGTGCTTGCTGTAAGGAATCTGAGCTCCCAGCAGCCAGTTCCTGCCGCCATACTTTCTTGCCATGATGGATACTCCTCCCTCAGGAACCATAAGCTCCAATAACCTTCACTTGTATATATTTCCTTAGTCACGGTGTTTTATCACATCAACAAGAAAGTAACTAGTACACAGGTCCATCCAATACATTAGTGAATTCGCTTTCTGAATAGACTTCTACAGGTCTTGCTAGTTTGTGAAGTAGAATTCTGAACATGGTTTATAAAATAAAACAAAACGTCAGTCTATGTGATGACTTAACAGGTAAGGGAGCTTACTGCGAGCCTGAGTTCACTCTGCAGAACCCACATGGTAGAAGGAAAGAACCAACTCTCTCTGACTCCCACATGCACACTGAGTCACATCTGCATGATTGCACACCCATGCACTTGCGCACGCGCACACACACTCACACACTCACACACACACACACACACACACACACACACACACGCACATGTGCACACACAAAGACACTATATAATAAATGCTAAACAAAACAGAATTTAAAAGGAAAAGAAAGAGAAGCAAAACCTACTGACACATTCCATGAATTGAAAAGTAGATCTGCTTTATATGTGGGCTGTTTCTCCCGTGCGTCCAGTGCAGCCTGAAGGGCGTCTCCAGGGACAGACCTAGATAAGTAATTTGAATCACACAGGAGCTCCTTTGTTTGCACAATGGCTGGCTTGTAGAAAGTCTTCTCAAAACTGATTATATGTAAGATGAAGGTGATTTTATGAAAGCAGCTGTTATCCCAGGTTTTGGCAATGGGCAGCACCACGGCACTAACAATATCCATACCTCTCTTTATATGCATGAAAATGTGTACATTGCAAGTTTATAGGAGGAAGGCATCCGTACCATAAGTCAACAGATGATTTATGAGTAAGTTTCTCGAGCTGCCTGCCACAACAAATTACAATAGGAGCGGGCAGCTTAAACAGCAGATGGGGATTCTCTCCAGTCCCGAAAGCTGGAAGGAGGAAGTTAAGGCTCTGCTCTTTGGGGGCTTCTGAGGAAGAATCGCTTTCTTGTTTGTCTCCTGGCTTCTGGAGATTGCCAGCAAACCTCAGGGTCCCTTGAACTGTCACATCTTTCAAGCTGCTTCTATTTTCTTCTAGTGTCTGCCCCCATGCATGTCTCTGCCTTTCTGAATAGACAAATCCTGTTTTCAAGGACACCCGCCACTGAAAGAGGGACCACCTTAACTGAGTATATGCTCACTTTACCCCGATTGTATTTACAAGGAACATGTTTCTAGCTGCAATCACATTTAGAGGTATAAGTGTTCCAGACCTCAATTTATCTTTTTAAGAGACTTAATGGAAATCTACTATGCCCCAAATTTTGTTTAGCAAAAATTCTAAAGTTACTTTAGTAAATTAATGAGAAAAATTTGAAACCTTGACTTTGTCTTGTCTCTGACACAACTGTTAAATTATATAATCACCTGTACTGGCTAGTTTTATGTGTCAACTTGACCCAGACTGGAGTTATCACAGAGAAGGGAGCTTCAGTTGGGGAAGTGCCTCCATGAGATCCAGCTGTGGGGCATTTTCTCAATTAGTGATCAAGGGGGTAGGACCCCTGTGGGTGGTGCCATCTCTGGGCTGGAAGTCTTGGGTTCTATAAGAGAGCAGGCTGAGCAAGCCAGGGGAAGCAAGCCAGTAAGGAACATCCCTCCATGGCCTCTGTATCAGCTCCTGCTTCCTGACCTGCTTGAGTTCCAGTCCTGACTTCCTCTGGTGATCAACAGCAATGTGGAAGTAAGCTGAATAAACCCTTTCCTCCCCAACTTGCTTCTTGGTCATGATGCTTGTGCAGGAGTAGAAACCCTGACTAAGACACCACCTAATCTTGAGAACGTGCATATAAAGCAAAAGCATGCATTTGGATATATGAATATTGTTTACAAGGTACATATACACCGATGCATCTCACTATGCAAACTTTTTTATACTAATCAGGTACATGCATGAGAGAATAATGAAGTTTTACCACTCAAGCTGAGTTACTGTCCATGAGATGTGTATGAGTTGAGCAGATCTAAAACATATTCAGCCATTTTTGAACACATCTGGTAAAACTATCTGGCATTAAAGGCAATCATTAGTGAGAGTCATAGTTCAAAGATAGACAAGAGGGTCATCTTTGTACGATGACAAGCAGATAAATAGACACGCTATTATTCCTTTTCTTGTTTCTTGAATTACATATCATGGATACTTTTATTACGTGTTCATTAATAATTTTGTAAGTGATAGAGTGCCTCACGGGCATTCCTGACTTGTCTTAAATGTATGGCCTCCCTCCTCTGCCTCCTAGGCGCTAGAATTATAGGCATGAGCTTCTGTACTCAAACCTCACAACACCTATTTCTTCATCATCCTGTACACATGCCTAGACAACATTTCCTAGCCCAATAGATATAGCTATGGCCTGATTACTAACTGGTATGTAGACTAAAGTGGTGTGCACAATTTCCATGCTTGGTTTATCAGAGCTTGCTACATGTAAAGTCTCCTCCTTCCTCGGGATTAACTTAGACAAGCAAAACATTCTTGTTTTGAAGATGATGAAGCTACGAGAGAGAGAGAGAGAGAGAGAGAGAGAGAGAGAGAGAGAGAGAGAGAGAGAGAGAGAGAGAGAGACAGAGACAGAGACAGACAGAGAGACAGACAGAGAGAGACAGAGACAGAGAGAGACAGAAACAGAGACAGTAACACAGAGAGAGAGTATCTGAATTTCTTCTGGAGGATCATGAGTAGCCACTCTGCCATTTTAGAATGAGTTTTTGAGTCACAGCACTGCACAGGATCCCAGTTAAGTACCCTTGTTACAAAAGGACACTGGTGACTCAGGTTGTAGGGACCCCCAACCATGAAATTATTTTCACTGTTACTTCATAATTGCAATTTTACTACTGTTATGAACATGATATCCAGGATACCTGATATGTGAACCCTGTGAAAGGGTCATTTGAAGAAAGTCAGACAAAAAAAATGCCAAACAGAAACGGACACAGTGGACTTTACAGGACTCAAGGACAATGCTGAGTCCTTCCTGCGGCAACATTACCCCTGTCTTCAGTATGGTTTTATGAAATGATAAAATACATGATCGCAAAGTCAGCACACATTCTACTCTTGTCCCTTCAACTGAAAGAGATGTTCTAAATCCTCAGTCTCCTAAGCCGAGGTTTAATCTGGTGCTCTCCTGCCCTTGGTGATCTCACTTCTGTTGGTTTGGCTCTATTTTTTTTTTCAAACCACTTTATAGCAAGATTTTAAGAAATATTTTAATACTACATGTACTTAATAAATGTCCAGGATGATTTATATTGTATCTTTGCATCCTGAAAAAATACCTTTTTTCTTTTTTCTTTTTTTGGCTATTTTCTTTATTTACATTTCAAATGTTATCCTCCTTCCAAGTTTCCCCTCCTCAAACCCCCTATCCCATCCCCCATCTTCCCTGCCTATATGTGAGTGCTCTGCCACCCACCCTCCCACTCACTCCTACCTCACCACCCTAGCATTCCCCTACACTAAGGCATTGAACCTCCACAGGACCAAGGGCCTCCCCTCTCACTGATACCCGCTAAGGCAATCCTCTGCTGCATGTGCAGCTGAAGCCATGAATCTCTCCATGTGTGCTTTTGGGTTAGTGGTTTAATCCCTAAGAGTTCTGGAAAGGGTCTGTGTTTGTGCATACTCTACCAAAGATTTTGAACTCTCTATTGCCATGCCTTTTAACATGTTAGCAAGTGGCTTGCAGGGGTGACTCAACAGATTGCTACCAAAAATGGCATCTTTATTGTTTTACTTATAATTGGCATGTAAAACAGTGTTTTGAAATCTAAAATTCTCTCACCCTAGGAACCTATAAGGATTGAGAGTTCAGAAAAACAACATGGTAAGAGTACCATAGGATTCAGGATACCTGAAAGCCAGTACCTGATGAATGCTCACCAAATTAAGAATTAGAAAATCTCATAAACATATTGGGGTAAGAGTTGGAAGCAGACTACCAAACTCTCAAACATGTGCAATAACCACTTGTATTAGTGACTTCTCTTGCCACTGTGACCAAAAACCTGACAAGATCAATAAGATTTATCTTTGCCCAAGTCTTGAAGGTAAGGCCCGCTGTGGTGGGGAAACAGTGGCCACAGGAACATCTCGTGGCAAGGGTGGCTGCTTGTTTGCACCTCAGTGGGGCAGGGTGTAGTGAAGAGTGAGCACTGCCACTCTCCTGCCTTTATTTTTTTCCCTTTTTATTCAGCTGCAGACACCAGTTTGTGGAATCATGATGCTCACATTCAGGGAGGCTCATCTCCTTCCATTAGTTCTCTCTGGAAATGCTTTCACAGAGATATACTCAAAGGCATGTCTCACCAATGTCCCAGACATTTCTCAATCCAATAAGGCTGGCCAATAAGCATCACACCACTAGTCTGGTTGTAGCCGATGCTGACCTAGTTGTCTAAATGATGCCCATTGAGCATCATCCCAATGATTGCCATGGAAATCATCTTGTGGACACAATCATCTCCTCCTACTTACTTGTTCGTTCGAGATTGCATCTATCGCAGCACCTTTCCAGTCTTGGTCTCACCTACCTTGTGGGACACTGAAATTGCAGTGATTGGTATTATTATCCAAATACACATTATGAAAATTCCTGCAACAAAGAACTTGAGAAGAAGCAAAAGTTTCTATATGTGAAAATGTTTACTGAATCAGTCTCCATGAATAAAGTTACTTCCCAGATCCACGCTGCAGTCTCATCCTTCCTCGGTCTTGGTTAGGGTTTGTATTGTTATGAAGAGATACCATGACCACAGAAACTCTTATAAGAAACAAAATTTAATTGGGGTTAGTATATAGTTGAGAGGTTTACTCCATTATCAATGCAGGAAACATGGCAGTGTTCAGGCAGACATGGTGCTGGGGAAAGAAACTGAGAGTTCTACATCTGGATCTGAAGGCAGCAGGAAGAGATAGTGAGCCATTAGGCCTGGCTTGACCTTCTGAGACCTCAAAGCCCACCTACCATTGGCACATAACCTCCAGTAAAACCACACCTACCCATAATGCCAGTCTCTATGAGCTTATGGGGCCATGCTCATTCAAACCACTACAGAGGTTGTAGTGTCTTTGCAGCTGCGAAGTGAAATTTCTCGTCTTAACATGTAGAACTCTATGCAGGTGAAGCACTCTTTGAAGCACTGTTGGTGGAGCTGTCTAGAGGACTCAAACTTGCCATGGAGACCAGTGACTGAAGCTTAATCCTCAGGCTGTATGGATTACTATATAGAAAGTATTAATCTATGTATTTGAAAATGAAAAAAATAATTTTCTTGTTTTTCCCAAAGTTAATCACTGCTTTAAAGAGAGTGTTTTAGTGGTGTTTTCTTCGTACTGATTTTCTTATGACAATCAGAACCCTACTGATATCTTTGATGACATTGCTTTCATATTTCCTATATCAAACTATAAACTCCTCAGAGAACTTAAAAAGTTACCCTAATCAGGTACTTTCTTTAATTCACCTTTGGCCCTACCTAGTACATCATATCCAACATCTGTTCATAAGATTGACAAAATAGACAGATGCATGATAGATGAACCTAATAGGTACTCAGCACCTACTTTGCTGAGTACCTTGGAATTTCTACTTAAGATTGACGTCCTGAATCTTGATACTTGAAATAGTCAATTTTGGCAGATGCTCTCTTTCAGCTTTAGACATTTTGCAATTTGAATATCTTTGAAAATGTAGTTCTCCGATACATACTAAATGTAGGGGGCTGGAGGGATGGCTTAATAAGTAAGAGTAATCCATGCTTTTTCAAATGACTCCACTTCAGTTCCCAGCACTAGTGTAGTGTCCAGCAGGGTGGCTCACAACTGCCCATACCACAACTCCAGGAGATCTGACATTTTCTTCTGGCATCCTCAGCCACTGGCATACAAGTAGCATGCACATACATACACACACAAATAAAAGTAAAAAATCTTAGAAAACTAAACAGATACACACACACATTCCCAATATATCTAAAATACTCTACTGTTTGCAAAATCCTTTTTCGACACTCACGCGGCCAAGTCTTAGTATTCAGTGTGCTAATGCTCTGGGACTGGAAACAAATGCTGGGACTAGTATGGTGCAAGTTCTAGGAACCAGAATTGCTGGTAAACTGTGAGAAGTTCCTTGGCTGGTCCATACTGTGACTATAAGCCACTGGGGGCAGCAAGTGAGCTTGTTAGCAGAATGTTCTTTACATTCAGCCCATGGTTATAGACATGATTCTCATTCACTTAATGGAAAGTAACCATAAACGAGTCCATTTCTCCTTGGCCTGGAAATACACAGCTCACATACGCCATACTAAATTCATCAATGCAAACAGGCCTCTGGTTTCAGGTGGCTGCTGGGATACAGGGAAGACAAAGCCCTGCTACTGCCAAGACATAGGAAATGTATCCCTGGAGATTGGGAATGGATTTATGCAGGTTTAAAATAGTCCAATTACAATCTACTAATTCAGTGACTTCAAGGATGATATCATGTACCTGAGAAAGGATACACAAAAGGCTTTGTGAGCTCTAAACAAATATTTGGAACAGGCTTCTCTGGGGCTCCAGACAGAACTGCATTTAGAGGCATCTATATGCCTTGTGTAAGCCAGGTTAGCATCAGATTGCTTTACCCAATCTCATATAAAAAAATATGAGAAGCAATGCCAGCAATTCAATACACTCTCCACCTTGTATGTACCAGGTAGCCTTTTAGGCGTAGAACTATCAAAGTGTCTCAAAAATGCTCCAACAGTTAGCAACCAGACTAGATGGTTCAGAATGCCATTTAGATATGGCCTAGACATAAACAAATCCCATTTCAGTGGGAATATCAAACTCCTTGACAGTATGTCAGAACACAGTTTGTAAAACCTTCTCTGTACAGATTTTTTGGACAAGTCCTTCCTCCTTGTGTGCATCTTGTAGTGGCAAGCATCATAAGGACTTTTATACCTGTTGGTGTAAGTCCTTTCCATGGTGCAAAATTTAATGAAAGTTATTGGATCACAATTTTCATAGGATTATGGAAAAAAATACAGTTTCTGTGGGAAGATCTTACCTGGCATGGGATGAACAACTTTCAAACTGTCTGTCTTCGAGGGCTGCTATGAATGCTAGGCTCAGAAGCTGTACAATGTATCTATCCACATATTAAACTTACCTGTGAAGCCTTCTTTTGAAAAAGCAATGGGGAATTGCCTTACGAAAAAGTCAATTAACAAAAACACTAGAAACACAGAAATGTCAATTCTGAAACAAATGATAATAAATCACTTCAGACAATTGTACTATTTCATGAGTATAATCCTTATAGTGTGTAAGTTCAGAAATGGACCACAGGCTTTAACAACGGGATGGGACAACCAATGGCTTTTCTCCTTTGGCAGCTTGCATGACACCTCAGAGGCTGTGAGAGCTAGTCCTCAGGGACAAGTTTTCTGGGTCATTTATAACTGGAGACTCCTAAGTCTAAATCCTGATGTGTGTGGTGTCTTCAGAAATAAAGTCTTACCTTCAAGTTCTGGGAGGCAAGGAGGGGCCAATGTCAAAGGACTGTCTCATATAGGGATGTGTCTTAGACTCAAAGGAGAGGTTTCTTATACCTGGTACTGGGGTTTTGTTAGTTCATCTATGACATTTGAGGGTAGCATTATAAACCCTAGTGGTACAATTTCATTGAAATTATCTATGTATGTATACACATATGCATACATATTATATGCGTGTATTTAAGTAAGGATAAAGTAACATTTTCCCTATGGATTCTGAATCATCTTTACTGTCCCTTGCCCCAATCCCCCAGTCTCAGCTTCTCTCCTTCACCACTCCTAGGGTCAAGTGTGGTCTGCCTACCCCATTTTCCCATTTCCCTGCCTCCTACCGTGCCCTCTCTAGAGCACTCACTCTGCCATTCTGAACCACCATGGTTCCATTATACTTTCCTGGTTTCTGAGGGTCAGATACTCACAGTTCAGAACTAGAAAGATGCACAGAGAACATTCAATGTTTCCCTCCCCCCACCTCCTGGTCTGGGTTATCTCACTTAGTGTAATGTTTTCTAGTTCCATCCATTTACCCAACAATTCTGTAAAGTTCTTTACAGCTAAACAACATTCTATAATGTATATACACAGCATTTCGTGATCTATTCTTCCCATTGAAGGACATTTAGGTAGCTTCCATTTCCTAGCTACTGTGAATAAAGCAGCAATAAACACAGCTCAGTGTCTGGGAATAGGATATCAAGTCCTTTGGGCATATGCCAAGGAGTAGTATAGCAAAAAGGTTTATGCATGCATCTGTTGCAAAAAGTTTGTCGAATTTCGGTATATCCTTATTGAGAGAATATCTTGTACCTGTATGGATGTGGCACCTGTCAATAAAAATCTGATGGCTTACGGCTTCGTCAGGATATAGAAAGTGGGACATCCAGGAGGAAAAAGAATTCTGGGATAGAGTGAGGCCTGGGAGATTCACCTGGGAAGATGTGATGACACATAATACCTGAGCACAGGCAACCAGCCATACAGCAGAATGTAGATTAAAATAAATGGATAATTTTAAACTATGATCTTGTCAGAGAAGGGACTAGTTATATGGCCAAGGTATTTTTAAATATATTTTGAGTCTGAATCTTATTTCTGAGAACACAGGGATGGGAGGAAGAATGAGATCTAACTTCTACACATGCTCATTTGTGATTATGATTCTTAGTAAGTTAAACATAAAGGGAAACTCCTTAAACCTAGAGGATTTTATTTTTTAAAAAAATCACATCTCCCAGGACCGGCAATCATAAAGCTGTTGGTCTGATCCATTACCCACATGTTTTTTAAGCTCCTTGGTTATTCAGTTTCAAACTTGCAGGAATGAAATAGCATGAGCAAGCCAAGAAAAAGAACTAGCTACATGAACTGGAAATGAATAATCAGAGCACCTCTATGCTAGCCCAAGTTTCCCTCACTCAACCAACTTCTCCAATATGGTCTCTTAATTGTTCTGAACAATCAAATCCTCACTCCTTCTGCTTTGTCAGAGAGATCCTCGGTCACATGAACAGAGAAAAGCTGTTGATTCCATCCAGCTTTGAAGAGGTTTCCACTGCGTTACAGATGCATCTCATAACTGAGTAAAACCTAGGACAGTTTCTCTGAGACTAAACTTCCCTGTGACGTCTCATGGTGAACATGAGCTTCTTAGCATCCCTGATCACATCTCTAAATGCCTTTCTTTGATGCCACAATCTCATCCTTAGCATTACTTGTCCTTTTCTGGACTGAGGACTGTAAGACAAACCTTGGCAAACCTTTGATTCTGTCTTATGATTTTCTCCTGACAGGCAGACAGAGGTTATTATCTTAAACCACAATTATCTCTATACATCAGACCTTACAAAATTCACCCAGGAATTATACCTTTTGGAATTTATTCCAAAATATATCAATTGTCAAATATACAATGATGTCTTTTCTGATGTTACTCATAATAGTAAAGTTTCAAATAATGTAAACTTTTATCAGGATGGAATTGATAAATAAACCATGGTTCATTACTCTCTTTGGATATTCTACAACCAATTAAAAATATGTAATATTCTATGAAGATATTTGCCTGCTTGAGAAATTTTTAATAAATTATTGGGAGGAAAAAGAAAACAAGCTACAAAACCTTGTCACACTGTTACTCTATTGATAGACACATGCCTGAAGAAAATATTGAAAAGATTTACCACAAAGATTTTCTTTTGCTTAATACAGAATGGTGTGGTTGCAGGGTACATGTGGTTTATTTGATGTTTAGGGCTTTTGTGCTTTTACACGTGCTTTGAGTAAGAAAGACAAAGTAGTCCTGACAGCTCTTGGCTGGAAACTGAACCAGCTTAGCTGGACCAAACACTGTCCTGAGGAACACAAACAATTTCATGCGGCACTGACCATGTGTGACCTTTGTCTGTGACCATGATGCAGCAAGATAAACACAGGCCGTTCTGTAAACATGTCTGATCCCAGACAAAAATAAAAACATGCTGGAAACCACAGTAGCCAGACAGGAGTGCCTCCAGCTTCTTTGTCGATTATAGCAATGGCCCGCTCATTTCTTCTACCTCTTAATAAAAAAAAATTAATCCATCTGATCAAACAATACCCCATTTCCTACTTCCTAGACTTTCCCACCTATACATCATATGCAAAAATAATGGGACACAAGATAATCCTATAATATGCCCCATATATTCTCTTACTCATCTGCTTCCCAAAAGCCCCCTTTGCTACAACTATATTTTTAAAAATGTGTTTTATTACAGATTTGTATCTGATCGCCTTGTCCAAAGATAGCTTGATAACTTGAAAGTATGGAACATCTATTCCTCTTGTGATCGAAGAGAAAAATACTTGATGTAAATTTTATTCATCCATTTATATGTCAAGTGATATTCAACCTATGGATAAGGTCTCAACAACCTCTGGGGTCTGGCAGTTCCAGTGGATGAGTTTCCCAGCAGCCACAGGAGCTTTAGCTACCTACACAGGTGTCACAGGTATCACACAGGTGTCACTAGCTGTGATAACAACCACATCTCATTCAAGTACACATGAAGCATCTCCATAGAAACGTTAATAATATCTGGAGCAGGTAACACTTTTAATGTGGGGGTTCTCAGTATTGTAGAATGTTTCTTGGCATGCCTTGGTTCTAACCCTTGGTGGTCATAGACTGCAATGACAATACGCCAAAAATGTCTGTAGATCATTTCTCTTGGAAGGTGTGAAGGGTACATTTTTCCTGTTTAGGACCACTGATGTGGAGAGCAGTGAGTGGGAAGAGGAGGATTTTGGCTATGGGGCCTGAGTCAGACCTTCATGTCTTTGAGCCATGAGTTTGCTACCCTAAAGGGAAAAGATAGCTATTGTAGTCCTTCCTATTTTACAGAGATACAGTGAGATCAGAGAAAAGATGTCACCAACCTTGAAAGTAACTGAAGCACAACTCTTCAGCTATGCTAGACACATAAAGTATTACAATACTCACAGGTCTAAATGAAAAGGCCCCAAGATCCTATGAGTAATTGGCTAGACATAAATGACAAGAGGAATTAATATGGATAGTTTTAAAGAGTAAAATAGTTGGGTAAAGCTACATGTGGCTGTAATCCTAGTATTTAGGATGCTGAGGCCGGAGAATCACAAGTTCAATACTAGTCTGCCCTACAGAACAAGGCCATGGACCAACAAAATAAAGTAATACAACAAAACATAAATTTGTACTTCCATCTTAGCACATAGAACTGCAAACTATACATGATATTGCTTTGAGGATTGTGGGTCATTGGATCGATTAGGATGGATTAAATAAGCAAAGAGAAATTGAACATAATATATTCACATATATGTATATAATAGGAACAACCTTTATTGGAGCTTCTGAAAGAATAAATGAATAAATGAACAATGAATAGTTGGGTGAAAAAATAAGAACTTGAATAACGCTTAATTAAGAACAGCATACATTCACCATTCATACATGTACAGATGAGTTTTAATGGGAGACAGGAGTGGTGTGTGTTCCTACGTAAGCTGTGGAGAACATGTTTAAACACTATTCTAACCAAATAGAAGATTTTCTCATAATGTTTTCTTTCTAAACACGATGGCTTTTATTTTGCCTTTCTGTTTTCTGAAACATGGAAATCAGCTGTTTTCACTTTAAATATCATATTAAAATGTGTTACAAAAGGCCCTTTTAGCCAGCTCTCCAACAACCAAATGGAATACTTGCCCTTCTGTGCAAAGAATTAGATGTTTCTAATCTCACTTATTAAAATGTAAAAATGGGTCTGAGCTGGGTTATATGTAAGACTTAAAGGAGTGAGATCCAAGATTCAAATCTTTCTCCTGCATGGAATTGGAAGCAGCAATTACTACAGGAAAATGAGATAGCTTAAAATGGACTCAAATGGTTCAGAGACATTGACTTTGGCCTGGACTTAAAGTTATACTTCAGGGGTCGTGTAGGCCTAGCAGATCACTGAGTTCCAGTTGCACAATAGCAAGCTCTGAGGGTGGAGAGATAGTTTTAGCCTCATCATATAGCAGTTGCGGCAAGGGCTCCAGGTAACACTGTCCTGGATCTTACAAAACCCCACCCATCACTAATGTTAGTTACACCAGACCCCATATCTCATGGATATGTTGCCTAAAATAAGAGCCCAGGTTGTTTTTTTCCTTCCATTTTTAATGCCCCCATTGAAACGTTGAAGTTTTAAATTTAGGAAAATGATAAAAATAAATGAAATAGAAAAAGACCAATGATGACTTGATTAAAACGGAAAAGGATCAGTCAAGACACAAAAAATGGTTTGTAAAAGAAAATAGTGTCCCATTGTTCGGTTTCTCTTTTAACCTAAAGACCTGAATATGACAATCCATATCATTTTTAAGAAAAGATTTTTATTTTTATTTCATGTGTATTTTTATTTCTTTTATTTCTTTATTTGCCTACATGTCTGTGTGTGTGGAACGTGCACGTCTGGTATTCATGGAGGCTAGAAGACAGCTCAGCCTTCTTGGAAGTGAAGTTATAGACAGCTGTGAACCACGATGGGAATGCTGGGAACTGAACCCAGGTAGGTCCTCTCCAAGAGCAGTAGCTTCTGTTAGCCAGCTGAGCCATCTCTCCTGCCCCTCAAAGTTTTCTTAAAAACAAAAACAAACAAACAAACAAGATAAAACAAAAGCACAAGTCTCTGTTTGCAAACAAGACACCTTCATCAGAGCCGTAGAGAGTAGGCAGCTCCTGTCTTCTCTTTCTTACTCCTGGACACTTAATGTGGCATTCTCTTCAGAGCAGATGAACTTCACTGTGTCCTTCTACTCCCAACCAAAGCTAAGACCAGGGAAGGGAAGCACAGCTAGCCTTGAGCCCTTGTGCTAATCTTTTTGAGTAAAGTTTTTACATTGAGACAGAATTTTTACCCACAGGTAGCCACACATGTCAAGGGCATATCATTGTACTGTGTGGGTAGGCCGAGCAGAAGGGATTTAAAGAAAACATAAAAAAAAAAAATGGACCGCCTGCTCCTGAAGATGACTTAATAATGAAGAAGGAAAATTAGAAAAAAAATTAGGATAGAGATTTGCATATTAGGAGATGTTCTCTGTGTCACCGCACAGCCTGGACACTTGCATTGTATCTTGAAAATGTCTTAGCACTCAAGGTGGGTGAGACTGAAGCATGCAAGTCTTTAAGAGGTGGAGGCCTTCTGCCCACTGTGAATTTAACTGATCACAACAGTCGAGTTTCACTGCAGTGTTGGCCATCCACCTATCTGCCCATAAAAATATCCTACAGGACAATTTTTTTTTAGATACCTATGTTTTTTCCCAGATTTAGTTAGTCTGGGGTGGCCTTGTGGAATCTATGTACATTAGGAGCATCTCAGGTGGTTCTTTAGATTAGACTCGGACTCTGTTTCTGATCTACTGAGTCAGAAGTTCATGGGGAGAAGTCCCTGACAGATCCTGTGTTCCGATATTCTCAGATCTCTGGTGGCAGCAAAGAATCCCCAGGCTTTGTTAGGTTTTCACTAGAACCCCAGACAGTGGGCAGTGAAGATGCTTCCTCTCACTGGTGTGGTGTGGAGCTGATGAAGTGTGGCTCAGAGAATGCCAGTTGTTCATCCGGATCCACCTGGCTAGAAGCAATACACTTCATCCTCAGAGCCCAGTATCCAAGTGCTGATTAACACATATAGCCACCAACTGTCGCATGTATTAGGGGCTCTGGACTAGGTTCTTAGGCATATTTTAGTCTCCATTATTCCTCTGAATTTTCCTTGGTAGATTGCATAAAGTTGCTTTGGGCCAGTTAGTATAGTTTCTGACACCGCATGTCTCTTTACTTTTGTTTTGTCCTTATCTCAGTTCGTTTGTTTCCTATTGCTTTGATGAAACACTGACTAAAACCAATTTGGGGAGGAAAGAGTTTATTTGGCTCATACTTCCACATCATATCCCATCATTTAGGGAAGTTGGGTCAGGAAGTCAAGCAGGGCAGGGACCTGGAGGCAGGAACGGAAGCAGAAACTGTAGAGGAATGTTGCTTCCTGGCTTTCTAGTCATGGCTCACTCAACTTTCATTTTTATACAACTCAGAACCACTTGCTGAGAGGTGGCACTACTCAGTAAGGTCTGGGCCCCCTCGCATAAATCACTGACTAGGAAACCGCTCCCACAGGCTTGCTCATGTCCAGTCAGATGAAAGCCTTTTCCCAATCCAGGTTCCCTCTTCCCAAATGATGCCAGCTTGGGTTGAATCAGCACAAAGCTTATCAGCACAGCCCTCTTCACATTTTCCTCTTCCTTACACAGCATTATTTCACTGTTGCTTACTTGGTCTCTGATCTATAAGTGCCTTAGTTGCCAATGACTGCAGCTATATTATTTATATTATCACTGATGTGATAAAATACAGGGCAGAAGCACCTTAGGGTGGAGAATTTGTTTTGCCTCCTGGTTTGAAAAAGTCCAGCATAGCAGGGAATACATGGCAGAGTTCATAGTAACAGGAGCCCATCGCTAGAATTCTTCACATCTCCATAGACTAGGGAGCTGGGAGTTCAGGTGGGAACTCTCTCAAGCCTATAAAACCCAGGGTTCACTCCTCAGTGACCCACTTTCTCCAGCTTAGACTGTCTCCTCTCCTAAAGGTTCCACAACCTCTCCAAATTAGCAAGACAAGCTGGAGACCAAGTCTTCAGATGAACTTGCTGAGGATGTTTATACTCAAACCATGAATTCTTCTAGGTTCTGGGAAGGAGACAGTGAATAATATATAAACATCTCTAGTGTCAAAGTTGATGGGAGAAAGGCCTTCAGTTTTTCTTGAGGGCAATCCTAGCAAACTCGGATGGTGTGGGACAGCAACCTCAGCCTATGACCACAGTCATGGTATAGCTTTTATTATGCATATAGGATTGTAGCCATTGCCACAGGACAAGAGAGGACAGTCCCTACATTTTGATTCATCTGGACCATCATCTTGTTTTCTTCCATGAAAGAAGACAAGACTACCTTAAAAGCTTGCAAAACAAACAGACAAGCAAGCAAGCAAACAAACAAACCACGCATACTATGTAATTGCACCATGATTCCTTTCTACTTGCTAACACTTATGGAGGAGGTCCTGGAGACCACCTTCTTCTAGGAGACCCTGGACAGAACCATTCTAAGCATTCACCACAGCTTAGGAACATTGTGAGCAATGTAGATGTGCCTCTGGTCTGGGAGGGCTTCTGCATTCCAGATGCTGCTTCTGTTTTAGGAAGAGGCAGAGCTGCTGCTACTTAGGAAAGTGGCTTATTTTCTCTAGAGGTTAAATTAAAACATTTTCTGGCATTTCACTTAATGATAATGAAAATGGCAAAATAAGTGTGCAATAGACTATTTTATTTGACACAGCATCAAAGATTTCTCTGACGTGCTGGGCACACCATGCACTTACCAATAGAAGCAGTGAAGGACTACATAAGAAGCTGAAACAAATCAGTACAGGAGATCTGAGTTACAGGGATAAAATTTCCAGGCCTGCTAATTCTAGTGTGCACCATTAAGGGTAGACATTGGCAAGCTAAGAAAGAAATCAAGCACAAAGTGTCCACGCTGAATTTGAACACATCCTCAAGTAACTGTTTTTATTTTGGGAAGAGTTCCTGGAGACCCATACTACTTGAGGACAGTGCTTGACTCTGATGGATTATTTTCTAATAGATTTTCCCAAGCTACCTGAGAGAATGTCCTTACCACAAACATGGCTCAAAATCTAGCCAGTCCTCCTGAATCATCCCACATGGCTGTTCTTGGCCGCACTCTGCACTTTTTTTGGCTGATAATCTCTCACTGGTTTTCCTGATTCCTCCACTTAGGTAGATACAACTACATTCCATAGATACTTACCCTGCCTGTTTCTTGGACTCTGAATAATGCAACAGTGCCTCTCCTCTAAGAGTTAGGACTTTCTACCTTTCTGTTCTGGAATCCCTCGAACATCTGCATACAGTAAGAGCTGAAGGGCTATGGTTCCTGTCCTAGGTAGGGTGGCTCTCTTTGCTGAAAGTGATCTTTAATACCACGGAATCACCTTTTCTCAGCAGAGGTTCTTGGCCAAAGTTATTTCTCCAGCATTATATCATAGCCATAGATGATGATTAATTTTTTTTTCAGACCAAGAAAGCTGTATGGAGTAGGGGAAGTGAACACAAAATCCCCAGCCTAATCAAGAAGCTATTTGCAACTGATAGCTATTGGGAGACGGACAATTCATTTTATTCAAGGGAGTGACTCTGGCTATATCAACAGCACTTCAGTGCATACCTCACACTTGGGAGTAGTTGATCAGCACAGATTAGACTCTATGATTTTTGTGAATGATTTTTAAGAGAGGGAAAGAACATGGAATTAGGTGGTTAGGGAAGTGATTGAGAAAGGATAAAGGATATGATCAAAATATATTGTATAAAATTCTCAATTTTATGAATGAATAAATAAATAAATAAATAATATTTGTTTTCAAGGCAGGAGGCCAATAAATAGAGATCCACATGTGTAACACCTAAGGGGACAGCATCACTGTGTCCCATGTTTCCTGGCTATTTTGTCTTTAGCTGAAGGTCAAAACCATTCTTAGAGTTGGGCCTCGATTCTTGTGTTTTGCCACCTCTCTATCACATGCCATCCTTGAATGGCTCTTCTTTTGTCATATTCCTATCCATTTCCAGGCTCTACTGCTCATAAAGAACTTCCAATCAGGTTTTGCACCCAGTTCTATGTAGATTTAAAGATAATTTCAGTTTGATCTCTGCATTCTAGAATTGTAAACCTCCCTGGAAGACAAGAGCTTAACTCAGGCAGCAACTGGAAGTCAGGGTCAGGTGGATACAGAATTTAAGGAAGGGTGTTTTGTAAAGAGAAGTTAGGGGTGCTGTACGGAATGGGGTGATGTTGGGGGTAGTGTAAGTAATGGGGTAGAGCCAGCAAGAGGGTTGTTGATACAATAAAGCCCAAAGGGGAAAGAAAGACAGGACTTGAGAGAGAAAAAGATATGCCCGTGGAGGAGCAACCCAGAAGGAAACCCTCCTCCATCCAGCCCCGGCCTCCCTCTGTTCCTCCAGTCACAAATCCCCAGTCTCTTTTAATGACCTAATTTAAGCCTTCACCTCTCTGGCATCTCTACTTTTCTCCACTGGAGAGCTCCATGCCTCCCCTCCTGGGCCCTGAGTCTGTGTTTTGTCTTGTAAACCAGCATCTCAGGCTTTGGTAAAGTGATGCTGGAAGATCTTTCTCCACTTACAAGGGTGCTTAGGATTCTCCTTGGTAGGACAAAGCAACTGGAGAATGGAGGAAGAAAAAAGATGCCAGTTCTGGCTCTGTCCTTGCCTCCAATCAGGGATATTCCTGGTTTCTTTATACCTCACCACAGTGGCTGCAGATTTTCCTCTCAAGAAAAGCCTCAAAGAAGTTCTTATATGTCAGTAACGTGCTTCCTGTAAATCCTGTAAAATGACTTGAAAAACAACAATCCAACCAACTCCACCAGTATTTAAGACCAAGTCATTAATTGGGTACTGATTACGTGGATGGTATAAGATGCAGCATCTACCCTCCATTCTGATTTTTAAAGTATGAGCCTCTCTCCTTATCCTGCTGCCTGAAGATAAGAGACGAACTCTCCAGTGTGCTACAAGCAGCTAAGGAAATAGGGGACTAGAATCAGGAAAGGAAAAACACAATCTTTTTTTTTTTCTTTTTGATTTGCATAATTGTTTGGTTTTTGTTTCTTTCTTTGTTTGAGAGGCAGTCTTGCTATACAACATCCCAGCCTATCTCAAACTGTCAATACTGCCAGGAATGATAGGTCTCTGCCACCACACTTGGATGAGGAAAGTGACGATATCTTTGTTCTTTAAGAGAATGTATAAGGTACAGTGGAGTCACTAATTACTTTCCCCTGATCATCTGTAAAGAAATAGTAAGGGTTAGTTTATGTCTTGACATCCAAATTCGTAGGCTGACATCTTAACTGTGATAGTGTGTCATTGTGGCAGAATGACTACAGGTGTCATTACTGAAGAGAAGGTTATCTGTAGCTGTGTATGTTCTAGTTCATCTGAGTGGTTTCCCTGTTGTCAGTGAAATTGGGACAGAATAGCATGCTGAGCAGGCAAACACCAGCCACAGAGGATTAGAGATCTTAAGCGACCTTCAGAAGGCAGGGGAGAGGCACAGAGTAGGATCCTCCTTGACTGTCTTCAAAGGGACCAAGTCTGCCATAACCTTGACCTGGAACTTTCCCAGAACTGAGAGATAAAATGTGTCTGTCTGCTGGAACCATGAGTCCCACCATGTGTACTCTTTGGTTGGAGTTTTAGTCCCTGGGAGCTCTGAGGGTACTGATTAGTTCATATTGTTGTTTGTCCTAAGGGGCTGCAAACCCTTCAGCTGCTTGAGTCCTTTCTCTAGCTCCTTCATTTGGGACCCTGTACTCAGTTGAATGGATGGCTGTGAGCTTCTACTTCTGTATTAGTCGGGTACTGTCAGAGCCTCTCCCGAGACAGCAATATCAGGCTCCTGTCAGTCAGCACTTGTTGGCTTTCACAATAGTGTCTAGATTTGATGATTGAATATGAGAAGGATTCCCAGGTGGAGCAGTCTCTGAATTGTCCTTCCTTTAGTCTCTGCTCCATAGTTTGCCTCTGCAACTCCTTCCATGGGTATTTTGTTCCCCCTTTTAAGAAGGAATGAAGTATCCACACTTTGGTCTTCCTTCTTCTTGAGTTTCTTGTGGTTTGCAGTTTGTACTTTGTGTATTCTGATCTTCTGGGCTAATATCCACTTATCAGAGAATGCATATCATGTATGTTCTTTCGTGATTGGGTTATCTCACTCAGGATGATATTCTCCAGATCCATCCATTTCCCTAAGAATTTCATAAATTCATTGTTTTTTATAGCTGAGTAGTACTCCATTGTGTAGATGTGCCACAGTTTCTGTATCCATTCCTCTGTTGAAGGACATCTGGGATGTTTCCAGTTTCTGGCTATTATAAATAAGGCTGCTATGAACATGGTGGAGCATGTGTCCTTATTACATGTTGGAGCATCTTTGAGTATATGCCCAGGAGTGGTATAGCTGGGTCCTCTGGTAGTACTATGTCCAATTTCCGGAGGAACTGCCACACTGATTTCCAGAGTGGTTGTACCAGCTTGCAGTCCCACCAGAAATGAAGGAGTGTTCCTCTTTCTCCATAACCTCGCCAGCTCTGCTGTCACCTGAGTTTTTTATCCTAGCCATTCTGACTGGTGTGAGGTAGAATCTCAGGGTTGTTTTGATTTGCATTTCCTGGATGACTAAGGATGTTGAGCATTTCTTTAGGTGCTTCTCAGCCATTCAGTATTCGTTAGTTGAGAATTCTTTGTTTAGCTCTGTACCCAATTTTTTTGTCTTTTTTTTATTAGATATTTTCTTTATTTACATGTAAATTTTTCCTTTTCCAGGTTCCCCTCCAAAAAACAAACAAACAAACAAAAGCAACAAGAACAAACCCCTTTTGCCTCCCCTCTCCCCATGCCTGCCACCCCACCCTCTCCCACTTATTGGCCCTGGCATTCCCCTACACTGGGGCACAAAACCTTCACAAGGCCGAGGTCCTTTACTCCTATTGATGATCGAATTTGCAATCCTCTACTATACACATGCTGCCAGAACATTCATTCCCACCCTGTATAGTCTTTGATTGGTGGTTGGGTCCCTGGGAGCTCTGAGGGTACTAGTTAGTAATTGTTCATCCTAAGGGGCTGCAAACCCTTCAGCTCCATAGAACCTTT
>JADRCD010172122.1:0-10210 GCA_019843815.1 Montemys delectorum
GTCTTCCTGTGGGGTGGTCTTCCTGTGGGGTGGTCTTCCTGTGGGGTTCCTATCCCTTTCAGAGCCTTGCAGTCCTTTCCCCTGCTCTTCCATAAGAGTCCCCAAGTTCCATCCACGGGCTATAGGTGTCTGCATCTGACTGAGTCAGCTGCTGGGTGGAACCTCTTAGAGGTCATCCTTGCTAGACTCCTGTCTGCAAACAGAGTACCATTAATAGTGTCAGGGATTGGTGCTTCCTGTGGCATGGGTCTGACGTCAGGGCAGGTGATTGGTTGGCCATTCCCACAGTCTCTGCTCCATCCCCCATGCCTGCATTTCTTGTAGACAGGATACATTTTTGGTCAAAAGCTTTGTGGGTGAGTTGGTGTCTCTATGGCTCCACTGAGGATTCTACAGGAGGTGGCCTCTTCAGGTTCCATTTCCTCACTTCACTGCTGTGAGGTACAGCTAAGGTCACCCCCATTGATTCTTGGGTGCCTCCCTTATCCCAGGTCCCTGTCTCTTCCTGGTGATACCCCCACGCCCCAACTCCTGTCAGTTGCAGATTCCCATTCATTCTCATGGCCATCTGGTCATCTCTCCTGTCTCTCCTCACCCCTGATCCTGAACTCCCTGCCACCATCCCTTTCCCCTCTCTCACCTGGTTCCCTCCCTCCATATGCCTCTTAGGACTATTCTGTTCCCCCTTCTGAGTGAGATTCAAGCTTCTTTGTTTGTGCCTTACTTCTTGTTTAGTTTCTTTGGGTCTGTGGATTGTAGCATGGGTATTTTGTATTTTACAGCTAAGATCCACTAATAAGTGAGCACATACCATGCATGTCCTTTGAGGATATTCTCAAGCTCCATCCTCTTGCCTGCAAATTTCATGATATCTTGTTTGTTTGTTTGTTTTGCTTTGTTTTGTTTTGTTTTTGAAACAAGGTTTCTCTGTATAGTCCTGGCTGTCCTGGAACTCACTCTGTAGACCAGGCTGGCCTCAAACTTAGAAATCTGCCTGCCTCTGCCTCCCAAGTGCTGGGATTAAAGGCATGCACCACCACTGCCTGGCGATGTCTTGGTTTTTAATAGCTGAATGGTATTCCACTGTGTAAATGAACCACATTTTCATCCATTCTTCAGTTGAGTGACAAATGAATAAAGCTGCTAGGAACATAGTTGAGCAAGTGTTCTTGTTGGATGGTATAGCATGTTTTGGGTATGTGCCCAGGAGTGGTATAGCTGGGTCTTGAAGTAGAACCATTCCTAGTTTTCTGAGAAACTACCAAATTGATTTCCAAAGAGATTGTACAAGTTTGCACTCTCACCAGATGTGGAGAAGTGTTCCCCTTATTCCACATCAAGGGGAGACAGTTTAAAAAGCAAATTCAAGCTCTCAAGTTAGTAACATTTTTGTGTTAACTGTACAAGTCATTTTGTATCTCCCAGTGCTATACACTGTTGCAGATTGTTATTATCATCATTATTTGAGACATGGCCTACTTATTATGTAGCCTCCAGCTGTCCTGGAAGCTGCTGTGTAGACCAGGCTGGCCTTGAATTTATGCTCATATCTTCCTTTTATGAAGATTATATTAGCAGTGAAATTGTCTTCCTTGGGTATTTTGTGGAGAACAGAATTGTCTAGAATTCAGAGCTCTGCTCTGTATGAGCTTTCCATATTTTGGTCTTTTTATGGGTGCCGTGTCGGTAGCATGTTACTTTATACAGCCCCGGCTGGCTTGGGACTATGTACCCAGGCAAGGCTGGGATTTGTGGCAGCCTCCCACCTTAATGTTGCTGAGGTGGTGTGGTTTACTGGTAGCTTCATCTTGTTTTAAATCTCATTCTTCACGTTTTTTTTTTTTTTTTTCCTGAATCTCTCTCATTTCCTCTGTGCTTAAGTTTAAATCTTTACATGTCAGCATTATTGTGAAGGACTCATATAGCTGGTTTCCCTGCCTCTGGCTTTAATCCCTTCTGGTTCCTGTTTCATAGGGCCAGCTTACATTTCCAGAGACTTTGGTTGTCTTCTCCTGCCAGGAATACCACCTGAGCTCACTGAGCAGCTAGTAGAGGTATGTATGTGTGATTTAACCCCTCCTTACTTTTCCAGGATTACCTTTTGGCCTAACATACTTGACATTCCTTTGGTTGCTATCCCCATTACTCTCAACTTCCTGCCTGCATTTTGCTCCAGTAGATACACACCTTTTCTCCTCTTCCAACCTAGAGAGGTTTATGCTCCCTGATTTTTTGAGGCCCAACAAAATCTTTTATAAGTAAGTACTTCTATTATAGTTATGTTTGCTCCCAAAGTTAACATCTTTATTATTTTTCCATTTTGTAATGCAGATTGCTTTAAGTTCTCTGTCTCCTTTTCTTCTAGAAACTTATTAAAAGTCTTGAGGTTTAAAAAATAATTTGGCAGCTGGGCAGTAGTGGTGCACACCTTTAATCCCAGCACTTGGGAGGCAGAGACAGGCAGATTTCTGAGTTGGAGGACAGCCTGGTCTACAGAGTGAGTTCCAGGACAGCCAGGACTATACAGAGAAATCCTATCTCAAAAAACCAAAACAAACAAAAAAAGCAAGATATTAATATTAGTACACTTTTTGATTTCACTAATCCCCTCATTTAACCAAACTATTACCTATTAACCCAGGACAAAAGAAACATTCCCATAGTATATATAATTTCCCTTTTTTGTTTGTTTTTCGAGTCAGGGTTTGTATATGTGACTGTCCTGGAACTTGCTCTGTAAACCAAGCTGGCCATGAACTCCGAGATCCACCTGTCTCTCTGCCTCTGGAGTGCTGGGATTAAAGGTGTGCATCACCACATAGGCCTTTTATATAGGCCAGCATTGGTCTTGAACTTTAACTAATGGCAAGCTTCCTGCACCATCCTTCCAACCCTTCAGTTTTACTGTGGTTGTCTTGGATTGACTGCACTCTATGTAAGCACTCTACCATTGAGCTCTCAGTCCCCCCACCCCAAATTAATTTTTTCTTTAACCAAACTCCATGGGCTTCTGGTTTCATGGAGCTGAACTACTTACTGAGAAGGTATAAACTGTGATTTCTTCTATAGTTCTAGAGGAAAAAAACTCCAGTTTGGAAAGTATTCTCTAGTACTATCCAGTTTTTGTTTCTTACCTTATTCCTGCGGTTAACAGTCTACTGAATGTTATAAGCTGGGGGAAACTTAATGCTGTATGCTCAGCCTAGGATTTTGCAGTATTCCATCTGAATCAGAATCTCCTGGAGTGCCTGTTAAAGCCAGAGCCACCTGGGGCTCACAGAAGCTGGCTGAATAAGCATACACATTGTAAATTTACCAGTGGACTCCTAGGCATTTTAGTTTGAGAAACTTTATGGGCCAGGGATGTTGGTACACTGTTATCTACATAGCAGGTTCAAGGCCAGGCTGTTCAAGTCCCCACCCCTCAGACACATGACCTGTCACTTAAATTACTTAAATGGCTGTAATAATCATCTAATGTTCAATTTGAGGAAAAGGTGAAACCAGACGCATGCTTAATGGTAAAAGTGGAGAATATGAATTCATCTAACCTGAGGCAAAACTCGTAATTGTGTTTGACCATGTCCATAAGTTTAATTCCGTTTTATTTATTTATGTATGTATTTATTTATTTTCAAGACAAGGTTTGTCTGTATAGCCTCAGCTGTCCTGGAACTGACTCTGTACACCAGGCTGGCCTCGAACTCAGAGATCCGCCTGCCTCTGCCTCCCAAGTGCTGGGATTAAAGGCGGGCACCACCACTGCCCTGCTTCCAATTTAATCATAGTTTAGCTAGCCTTGAACTATTTTGTGATGACAAGGTCCCATGTAGGACATTAACTTGGTACTGATGACCCAACACTCATTAGGTGATACCTGTGTAACAGATGGTCTAAGTATTTCATGTATTAGTTCACTTAATTCTCGTAAGTCCTCCAAAGTAGGCACTACTCTTAGCCAATGGTGTTTTAAGGCACCCTGACCTTGAACTGCCAAATATCCCTGAACAACTTCGACACTTCCATTTCCAGTGCTGGGATTATATACATGCTGACCCCACCAAGTCCAGCTTAAGAGGTAAGCAGGACTGAGGACTGAACCTGGGCCTCCCTGGAAACCAGGCATTACACTAAAAACTACATCCTCAGGCCCCACTGCCCAGGCTTTACCCAATAAACAAAAACAGAACTGAGGCACACAGACACCAAGCATTCTGTTTAAAGTCACAGCTACTAAATAAGGCTTTGGTTTAAAATTCAAGTGGTCTAGTCAGTTTGTGGGTATCCTAGCAGTTATCCTAAGAGATGAAGAAAATGAAACTCAATTTACTCAAAATCACCCAGGAAACTCTATGCTCTTCTACTTCATCTGAAAAGGAGTTAAGCTCTGAAGCTAGCAAGGCTGGGCTAAAACCCTGCCTGTCATGCATGAAAGCTTTGTGATTTTTTAAGTTAATTCTCTCTGCTCCAAATTTCCTCATTTTCAAAATGTGGGTAATAGGGCCAGTGAAATGCATGCATGCAGGCCAGAGCAGGGTACCTTGGTGCCTTCCTCTGTCCTTTCTGCCTTTTTGCCTTGACTGGTCCCCCCACTGAGCTGGAAGCTTGCTTTTTGGCTAGCCTGACAGGCTAGTGAGTTATAGGGATCTACCTACCTATCTCCACTTCCTAAAGCTGGGGTTACAGGCACAGGTAACTGTTTTTGTTGTTCAGATCTCAAACTCAGGTCTGCATACTTGCAGAACAAGGGCCCCAACCCACCGAATCAGCTCAACCTAGAATTGTGGCCCCTTCATCCATGACTATTACAACCGCATCATCTTTGGTACTATACAGATGGAGACAATTGCTTACACTAAGTTTAACCTTTAAAATCCCCAGCAAATCGAGAATCAGCACAAATAGCAACTACCACCGATCACCAGCAGAGGGGTATGGAATTGCTACCTTATTTACCATAAAAAGGATTATCCTTTTTGTCACATTTAGCCAAAGCTGCTTTTTACCACAGATGTATGGAATCCATTTTAATATCAAACGCATATATATATATATATATATATATACACACACACACACACACACACAAATGTTGTGCCCCAAGAATTACAGCTATAATTGAAACCTTTAGGTCACTTTTGTAGGCTATCTTACAAAAAAACCAAACCAAACCATGACTGTCAAGAGTAGATTCTTTCCATATGAAAACATATAAAAGTGTTCTAAACTTCATTAACACTGCACAACTAGGTGGGGAAACTTTCTAGGCTAATGTGCTAAATTACAAAGTATTTTTTTTTTACCCTCCAATTACGATTCTTAGTAGGACTTTAATGGGCAAATAAAGTAGCAACCCAGGGCTGGAGACAGAGCTCACTCCTGGTTAGTTATGCACAAGCTCCAGGTTCAAAATTCCCAGCACCCAGTACAAAAGACCAACTGACAAAACCCAACCAACAACCCCTATTTCCCTGTAGACAACAAATTTAAACTTAAAAAAATTAGGTATTACACACAAACACAATCACTTTACTTCAAAACACTTTTATTGACCTAAAATAATTGCCAAAAGCTAGGCCAAAGAGCAACTTTACTTAAGCTTAATGCTCTTCTTAACTCCAGCACGAATGCCAGAGAGTTCACCACTATATCGTTGTTCTTCTCTACGAACTTCACGAACCTGGCCGCGTCTTCGAATTTTGGCTCTTCTGAACTTTTCCCTATGTTTCACTCTGGGATTTCTATCAATCTTCTTTCTCCTGGGTGTAAGTCCCCTATTTTTAGCAATCTGGTAGGTAATAGCTCTCTTTGCATTTTGCTCTTCGAGAGCCTGTTCTTCAGCACTGTTTTCTTCTTTCTTTCTCTTCAACTCTTGCCTGTCTTCCATTTCCGTATAGTCCTTTAGAGCAGCCTCATCAAAATCAGGCCCATCATCAGTCAGGTCAGCATCAGCAGCAGTCGGCTTCACAGACTTTGACTTGGTTTTGGTTAATTTTGCTTTTGGATTCAGTTCTTTCTTTACAGCACCATCCTTGGCTGTGAGTAGGTGACGGATTTCGGAGGACAGTTTCTGATCCACAACTGACAGTTTGTTGATCAGATTTCTGTAGGTAACGAGTCTTTCTATAACAGGGTGTCCATGTGCAGGGACTCTCCTGGCTTTTAAGATCATATAAAAGCTAATGTTGGCACAATAGTTCAAGTAGAGGTTATACTTAGTCTTCAGGTATTGGCTTCCTCTTCCAGGTGGAATGACCCCTTTCTCCACCAACTGTAACAGGGGCTCTAATTCATCCTTCACTTCTGTCAACTTGGCTTTGAGGTCTTCGATCAGCTCTAAGAGCTCTGGTGATTCCTTCCTCAACATTTTCAGCTTCTCTTTTACCGAGACTTTAGCCAAATCCTTCACAACCCGAGTCTCGGCTTCGTTTACCTGGGGCACCGGTTTTGCAAAGGCCTCCACCCAGGCGACTCCGAAATCCTCCTCTTGCAGGGCTTGGGCCAAGCGCCGCTGAATTATCTGTGCCTCCTCCTCTTCCTCTCTTTCCTCCTCTTCTACTTCTTGCTGACTCTGACGGCCTCGGGATTTGGAACCATAGTCTGTATCGTAATAAAGCTTTTTTCTCTGACCCCAGGACAAGCTAGGATCCACAGAGGCCTCGGCCTCACTCTGCACGGAGCTCCCACCGTCATCATCCTCTCCCTCCTCCTCCTCCTCCTCCGAACTCTCTCCATCTTCGTCATCTTCATCATCCATATTTAGAGGTAGCACCTCTTCCTCCTCATCGCCATCCTCCTCCCCACTCTCGACTTCGTTCCAGCTCTTAGCCAGGACTGCCCGAGATCGCGCTTCATGGAACTCATCTACCTGGTCTTGGTAGTAGCTGGAGTCCCCTGGAGAGGGCGGCAGCCCTAAGTCGTCCTCATTTTCGTCCGTGGCGGTGCGACCTGCCTTAGCCCGCACGGCGGCCCACAGAGCCGCTCCACGCCGCCTGGATCTCTTCCCCATGGCTCACCAGCGGTCCCGCGTTTCCAAGCGACGCCGCGACTTCCGCCACTTCTGACCTCCGCGCAGAAAACGACGGTGCCAGCAACCAGAGGCTTTCAGCACCAGCACGCTCCACGCCACACAAGCCGGTGACTACCGGATCAGAGAGTCTGGGACAGGCCGGCTTCCTTCCGCTCCCAGGGTGCTCTCGGCACGGCGTGCGTGCCTACACTTCCGCTCGCCCGCCCGCCCCCGGTAAACGTAATCCCGCGACGCCTTTTTAAAAGCCACTCCGTTCCGGAGAATTAAAACACTTCCGGGTAGGAACGTTTAGGAGAAGGACATTTCCGTTCCGCCGATCCTTTTTGTGGCGACTTGTGCGCTCTCTCGCGCGACTTCCGGCGTGGACCCGGAACCGGGGCAGCGTCGCCGAGAGACAGCCCGTGGCCGACAGAGGGCGCTGGGCCTCTACGTCCCCACGCGTCGGCAGGGCCCCCGGTGGGCTGCGCTAGACAGTTCCCCAGCTCCGGGTTAGTTTTCTCCGTTTGCCAGACTGGAAGTTGGTCAGTGTTTTCTTGTTTTGTTTAGTTTTGATTTTTTTTTTTTTTGTCTGTCTTGACTTCTGCAGCCGGGACTCGCCGTGTTGCCCAGGCTAGCCCCAGCCTCCCGGCTTGCTGCTTTTCTCTGTTTTTGCCCTGGCTGCGGTACGCGCCGCGGTTCCGGGCCCGGCGAGGCGAGTCTGGGCGACCGGACGGCGGACTTTGGCAGTTTTCTGGGGACGATGTTCCCGGGAAGAGGAAAAGACACTGCGGTGTCCTGCTGGAATAGCTTCGCTTTTCTAGACGTTCTGGAAAACACTGTGAAGCTGTCAGCGGCGGGCCGCCGTTAAAGGACAGGCCCCCATGTATGTATAGACTTGGATTGCAGTATTTAGGATTATTCATTGTTGTGTTCTTCAACATTGATCAAGCACCAAACATGCCTGGCATCGTTTTAGGCTCAGAGAGAGAGAGAGAAGGAGGGAGGAGAGAGAAGAGAGAGAGAGGGAGGGAGAACACCAACACAGCTGATGTTCCCGCGCTTGGAGACCTTGTGGTCTAGGAGGGCGCAGGAGTACACCAAACAGTTCAGTCAAAGGGGAGAAGTGACTGCTGGAGCTCACACAATCATTGTTTGCCAACGTTAAGTGTTGGAATCCTAACGTGGGTTTTGCATATGTTTTTAAAACAAGAGTACAGGCGGGCAAATAGGCTCCTTCCATCATGTGGGTCTGAGGGGTCGAACTGATGTCATGCTTAGCAGACAGCGACTTTACCAGCTAAGCCATCTCAAATGTATGATTTCAACTTCCTTATTTAAAAGGATATACAAAGTTGTAATTATGCACACCACATGAGGTCTTGTCTTATAAAACAAGACAGCAACAATAAATACAACCCTAACCAAACCACACACACACACACACACACACACACACACACACACACAAGCACACTATCATAAAAGGATTTAAGGACCTGAGGGTGATCTGCCTGTTAGTCCACGGGCTGACTCCACTTACCAGGATGGCTAGGTCCTTGTCTCCTTCCTCACTGCTCCACTGGCATTTCTCCCTGGGTGTTAGGCCAGGTTAATGAAGCCAGCCTTCCTAGATGAAGAAGGACAATCTTTGTTCTTTGGTCAAGGGTATGTGAATAGCTACTTGCTACGTTCCCCTGCTAGAACCTGTTTTAAAAAAAAAAAAAAACCTCTCAAAAAGGGTTTACCATTTCTTCCCCAAATTAAGAGATTTGTGCTGTATTCAAAACAGCTTTAAAAAGTCCTCTAGGGTTTTCCCCCTAAGTTTGGTATAGAGGAATGTTCAATATTTGTTTAATGAGTGTATAAAAAGTATATTTGATTTCATATCTTAGGCGCTATATAAAGCTTACAAATGCTGTCTACAAATGCAAACGTCTTTGAGACATAAACTGAACTAGAATGGATTCAGTGGCCATCAATTTTAACTTCAGTTTAATACTCATGGAGAGTTGCAGGCAATTAGTTTCGGGCTAGGGAGTCTGCTATAGAAATCAGAGCCATAAAATTCCACAGCAGGACTTCACATTTACTTTTTATCACCACCTCTTACATTGAGAAAATACATTAGAGTCAGTTTCTTGTGCACTAGCTGATATCCATATTGCTTTGAGCATCATACAAGTCTTAGAGTATCATAAAATGATAGTTTTAAATTCTGTAATAAAATGTTTTTCTTAGAAGAGAACATTAATACATCTTTCAGAAAAGTGGTATTTTAAAGTACACAATACCTTAAGTTCCCAAGGGTTTCTGAAAGCTTTAAAAGCCCTTACACAATTTTAAAAAATAGTTTCTTTATAAAGCCTTGGCTGTCGTTGAACTAGCTCTATAAACCAGGCTGACCTCCAACTCACAGATTTTTCTGCTTCTCCTCCTGAGTGCTGGGATTAAACGTGTGAGCCATCAGTGACAAGCTAGAAAATACAATTTAATGAATAGGATGTGGCTAGAAATCCATGTTCTGATAATAAGCATAAACCTCATATTTGAATCCATGTTTTCTTCTTCCTCTTTCTCTTCTTTTTCTTTTGAAAGGTTTATTTTATTCATGTGAGTACACTGTAGCTGTCTTCAGACACACCAAAGGAGGGCATTAGTGAGCCACCATGTGGGTGCTAGGAATTAAACTCAGGACCTCTGGAAGATCAGTCAGTGCTCTTAACCACTGAGCCATCTCTCCAGCCCCCTTCTTTTTTAAAAGGCAAAGTGAACATAAAATATTAAGGAAAAGTAAGGAAAAACTGAGAGTAGTACCCTTGAATGTGAGGTTTAGTAGATAGCACTTTTACCTGCCTGTGGTCTATGCTAATAGCAAGTACTCATGGCAGGCGTGTGGGCTGTGACACTGTGTCATACTGTGTTCTGTTTGTACTTCGTAGAGCCAAAGGCAAACTGAGTGTGTCATCAGAAAAGATATGACCTCACAGAGCTCATTACCAGTGCAGGACACTCAGATCAAACCGGGTCTGGAAGATCATTTCAAGAATTTTTGTTTTCAAAGTACTTTTGAAGACTTGCATTTAAACTGATGCTATAATACTGTATTAAAATTTCTACTTACTGTGAATTTATTTTTTTATTTATTTTTTATTTTCTATTTATTTTATTTATTTTTTTGTTTTTGTTTTTGTTTTTTTTTTT
>JADRCD010172123.1:0-17232 GCA_019843815.1 Montemys delectorum
TTTTTTCTTTCATCACTAAGGTAATAGCTTTAAAAAGCTGATTCAAAAAGAAGTGAATGAACCTAGTTCTCTCAGTGCTAGGACTACTTCACCATATCTTGGTTAGAACCAGTAAATAATTCTCAGCAGCACGGAGAAAATCCAGTTCAGTTTTCTGCATTCTAAATCAATCTCAGGTTTAGGAGAAGGTCCGGGCTTAAAAGTTATTACAACTCTACTGTTTTCTCTGATAAATTACATGAATAACATTTGAGACAATGCATTGTTAAATATTTATGTCTAGTACTATAGAACCAAGGAAAGCACAAGAAACCCTAGAAGAATAAATATATTTACCTAAATAAATTACTAAGACAAATATACTCCTATGTGCTCTGTACCAATAAACAGTAGGTATTCACTAAATTGTGGAATATAAATGGTTCATTTCCTCTAAATGTACACTGAAAGATCTATAACATGCTACACATTTCCTGTGCTTTGCATATATATTTCAATATTCATCATGAAAAGCCTTGCTTATGTGTCAATATACATTACTTTGCATATATTAAGAAAGGCTTTTTTAAAAATTTTAACATTACGGATGTTTTTTACTATGAGGGAAAGCTTAGGTCTTATTTCATGATTAACCCTTTCACAGCTCATCCTTTTTTCCCTACATGACATTTGCACTAAATGAATTGCTTGCTTAGACACAGCTAACTAAATAAAAGCAGGCCAGGGCTGATAGTATGAAAAATGGATTTTCATTACTGTTTCATTGATTCTTGTAAATAAGGGCCCGAGGCCTGCTCCGAAAAGGCTGCAAACAGTAATAATTTAATCTGAGGTGACATAGACCAAAATGTATGTGGACAAAAATCATCCTTGAATATTAAACAACAGCCTCAAGACAGAGCAAAGTGTTGCAGGCGAATTTAAATGTATGCAGATCGGTGGGTAACATATTTAAAAACAGAAATTAAAGATTCCTGTCATAAATCACATTTGCTGCCATGGATATGCCTTGTTATGCTGGCGTTTAAGGAAACCTGAAAGGTTAAGGCAGTGGGTGCATTAAATCGTACAAGGATAATTAATACTTTTCTTGTGGCTATTTATAAGAAATGGAAAATGTAGTCAGATCAGCTGTGGCACTGGAGTAATTTGAGGGGGAAGCAATGAAAGCATGAGTCAATAGTTTTAACTGGACAAATCTCAAATGCTTAATGATGCTGTGTCCCAATTTGGAAGCCATTTGAAGTTTTACATGTGTGTGTGGTTTTTTTTAATTAGATAAAATATAATTTTTCCTCCTGTATTCCTCAGATTGCTCCAGAAAAAGGAAAGAATGTTTTCACACACATGTTTTTCTTAGTAATTATATCTCAGTCACCTGAATGTTAGATGCTATATAAAATAAGCAGTATTGCTGGCACAAAGCATTATGAATTCTGCCTTCCATAATATATTTAAAAAGTAAAAACATTTCTTTTTAATGACTAATTTATTTGCCACATTGGAAATTTGATCAGTAGCATCTGAGGACAATCCTATCCACAGTGGGAAAATCTACCTTTGTTGTCCAAGTCTTAGGTTTATGATCTCTCAATTAGTTAGAAAATTCTCCCATTCACATCTTGTGCTTTCTATCTGTATACTAAAACTAGTGCTTTTTATTAGCATCATGCATTATGAAAGTCCTCCATAAGGCAGCAGGCATATGCCGCCAAATCCTCAGGACCTGAAAGGCTCATTTGTCTTTCACTGCTGCCTACATACTATTCTTTGAGCTGAGAGAATGGTTACCATTTAGAAGGGAAGCTATCTTATTATGAGTAAAATAGTCTCGATATAACAAATGCATCACTAGTGCAAAATACAATCCCTTTATGTCCACTAATTGGTTTCAAAATGATAGCTTGACTTCTGTACATCAGCAGAAACCTCTATGATTTTACTACAAAGTTGTTAAGAAGTAAATTAAAATGTTTCCTTAAAAACAACAGAAATTGCACAGAGAAAACTTGTAGTTTCAAGAGCCATTCATATTTTTATGATTCAATTGTAACTAGGAATCTTCATTGGAAAGCCCAAATAATCATTAAATACAATGAAATTTTCAACATATTTGATGTAAACAAGCAACAAATCCATGGCTAACATCACGATGGGCTGCACCATGGAATATTATATATTGGCCTTAGAGAGTATTTGGCTTGGACATCAATAGTTCTTTAAATGAGATGAGTCAGAAAACCTTGTTCACTCACCATTGATAGCTAATACTGAAGTGAGGTGATAAAAACATTTTCACATTAACACTTCTGCCTAACAGTGAAGTCATTGGGTACAGCATAGCTATGCATCCTATCTTGAATTACACAGACTCATACAGATCTCCATGGTTCTCAGCACTGACTTCACATCCAAATGTTCCACGATACTTCTGAATGAGTGAAAATTACTCTACTGAAAGCCATGGGTTTGTTTTAAAAATTGAAAATGCTTGTTCAAAAAAAAATCAATCATAAGTGAAAACTGGAAAGAACAAAACTGAAGAGAAAACAAGCCTCGGGCTGGATGAAAGAAATCTTTCTTCATAACATCTGCAGGTCTGTAATTGCTCAACCCTTTGCAGTGACTCAGTGTCCTGAGACGTTGCCTCATAGGTAGAAGATGAACATCAGTACATCTGGCTTGAAAATAATTTGTGAGTAATGCTTCCATTGGCCAATGGTCTTTCCAATTTGACCAAAAAAAAATGTATGGCTTTACAACCCAAAATTTCTGACATATTTTTATTCCCATCTTAGCGTGTGAAGCTCAGAACATATGACATCCTAAAACTGAAAGGATGAATCCTAAAACTGCAAGACCATGAGGAGAATGGGGTATTTCCTTCATAGTCTAACCTCAGGCACCCTAAACATTCCATCTGCTAAAACCCAACTGGTTCTGTTCTAGGGGCACTTTGATAAAGAGTACAAGAGAAGGAATTAACGTGTATTTTAACATGACAGTATTTCTGTAGACTGGTCCTTCACCCATTTTAATCTTTGTTAATAATTAATGTCCCAATCATCAATTTTGTGAACAATTTTAAAATTCTCTGGCAGATTGTTTTAAATTTCTGCACAAGGCTATTTTCAGTTTTCAGAGTTCCTTTTAGCTATTGGTATTAAACATACATAACACATTTCCCTGGAAGCAGATATAACCCAGCTGTTAAGGATAAGATAGGAAAAACAGACTAAACATGAATTGCAAGTGTGAATTTTTCTTGAAGAGAAGCCTTTGTAAGCTATGTTGCAAGGCACTGGATCTAGGGAATAACATTTCAAACATCACTATCACTATTGCAAGATAGTCAAATCTTTTGCAAGAGGTGACATTTTTTTTCTATGTGACAGTTAGAATAGTGTCTAGACTGCTATCAAGAGTGGCTTAACAAGAATAGTGAAGCAACCTCACTGTGCAAGTACTGGCAAGTCTAGAAATAGGGTTTGTTTATAGGACAAAATATAAATATGTCCTAAAATCCACAGTATGAAGGTATAAGGCAAGTGTTACCACTGGAATATGCCACAGTGGTCTCAATAGGAGTGAAAAATATACATTTAAAGAGGCAGCTAAAGAAGTAAATATAAAAGAATATGTTCACAGATATTAATCTCTTAAGACCCATCACAGCTCCTGTGGGTGTGTTATTTCTTGCCAAAGAAATACGTCTACTGTGTATGAGTATTAAACCCTGGAAAATATCATGAGTGAATGTAGCACATGGACCTGCAGGCATTAATGGCCACTGCCCTGATATATTACTGCAAGATGAAATGACTCCAAAGTACCTCTAATGTCCTATCACGGCAAGCTTAGTGAACACCAATGCATTTACATCATCAACGAGATAAATGAATTGGCTTTAAATGTATCATCAATTGTGAACTCCATAATTTGTAATAACTGACACAGCTTTTGATGTCATGTTAAATAAATATACGGAAGACGATGAGGCTTGCAGGTTTCCACATACCTTTCAGCAGGAGGAAAGAAACGGCATAATTTCAGAGTTGCTACTGTGATTTTGCTTATACTCAGAGAAGAGTTTTAGGAAAAGTGACTTAGCTGACAATGGCTCTTGGAATGTTAGCTTAATTATCTAAGTTTGAGCCCCAGACTTGCTAATTATAGCATTATTTTAATATTTAGTGTGATAATTCTCTATAATTCCTGCATTTTTTAATTATATGAAAAATATTATGGTAAAGCCATAAGTGAAATTTATTATAAATATTTACTAACTAATAAAGTTCAATAATGACTTATTAAACACAATGGCAATGTTTTAAAGAAAATGACCTCTTTGATGCAAGAAGGGCCCCTTTCTGTCTAACTTTACAACACTTCCATTGATTTTTTTTCTTTTCTGAATGTAAGATTTTTGTATGGGTGCCTTTAATTGTGCCATTTCTCTGTAGGACTGTGAAGGACACAGAAGATTTTTCTATGATTTGGATTACCACTAAAGGAAGATTTAGAACCAAGACTTTTCTGTATTCAGATGTTTCCTAAAGTATCCTTCTGATTCCTTTTCCTCTAAATGGCTGTGTGAGCTAAGGACTAAACATAAACATCACATTAACTGCATTTCCTGAACTTAAATCTGCCCCAGGTCAGATCAGGGCAAGGCTGACTAGGAACAGACTTCTTCTTCTTTCCTTTCCCATTTAGGATGAGTAATGGAGGGTGCTTGTAGGTTGACTCTGAACATTAGTGTCCTATCTCCAATTTGAAATCTACCAGATGCTTCAACCTGAAGCCTTCAAACTCTTTAAGTGAACCTCATCAGATGTCAAATGTCACCAACATCTCAGGATACACCCCCCAACCCCTCACCCCCCAAAAAAGCCTGGATGACATATTTTAAATATATTTTTCTATATGTACAAATAACTTCCCCAGTCCATAGGCCATCTCCCGTGTAGGTAGCCTAACACATTCACTTTTCTCATTCATTTCTGCTGCAGCCTAAAGTCAGATTACTGTGATCTCGTGTCTAGACACATCCAACAGCTTTTTCAGACTTCTCCCAGTAATATGTCTAAAGACATTTACAGCAACTTTTAATTTATAGCCATCATCCTTTCTTTTTAAAATATCTTACTTATTCATTGAAAAGTTTATACAGACAAAAAATGCAATTTGTTCATATTAGTACCATATTTCTTTCCAACTCTGTCTGGAACCCATGCACTCTACATTCCCCCTCAGATTTTATCTCCTTCAAATGTGTTTTTTTAGAACCCACAGAGTTCAATTAGTATTGATCATATACAAAGGTATGTATGACTTTCCACTGGAGTATGGTTTAACTGCCAGGGAATCCTCCCTTAAAGAAAATAAAATCTTCTCTTTATCCTAGTAAACAGTTCTTTTTTTTTTATTAGATATTTTCTTTATTTACATGTCATACCATATCTCCTTTCCAAGTTTCCCCTCCGAAAAAAAAATAAAAACAAAAACAAAAACAAAAACAAAAACAAACACCTGTTCCCTCTCCCCTCCCCCTGCTTGCCACCCCACCCTCTCCTGCTTACTGGCCCTGACATTTCCATACACTGGGGCATAGAATCTCTGCAGGGCCAAGGGCCTCTCATCCCATTTATGACTGACTTGACCATCCTCTACTATACATATGCTCTGGAGCCATTAGTCCCATCATGTGTACTCTTTGGTTGGTAGTTTAGTCCCTGGGAGCTCTGAGGGTACTAGTTAGTTCATATTGTTGTTCGTCCTAAGGTCTGCAAACCCTTCAGCTCCTTGCGTCCTGTCTCTAGCTCCTTCATTGGGGACCCTCGGCTTAGTCCAATGAATGGCTATGAGCCTCTACTTCTGTATTAGTCGGTACTGTAAGAGCCTCTAAGTAGACCAATATAACAGGCTCCTGTCATCCAGTACTTGCTGACATACACAATAGTGTCTGGATTTGATGATTAAATATGGGAAGGATTCCCAGGTGGAGCAGTCTCTGTGTTGTCCTTCCTTAAGTCTCTGCTCCATAGTTAATCTCTACAACTCCTTCCATTGGGATTTTGTTCACCCTTTTAAGAAGCAATGAAGTATCCACATTTGGTCTTCTTTCTTCATGAGTTTCTTGTAGTTCATGGATTGTACTTTGTGTATTCTGATCTTCTGAGTTAATATCCACTTATAAGAGTGCATACCATGTGTGTTCTTTTGTGAATGGGTTACTTCACTGAGAATGATATTCTTCAGATCCACCCATTTCCCTAAGAATTTCATAAATTCATTGTTTTTCATAGCTGAGTAGTACTCCATTGTGTAGATGTACCACACTTTCTGTATCTATTCCTCTGTTGAGGCAAATCTGGGTTGTTTCCAGTTTCTGGCTGTTATAAATAAGGCTGCTTTGAACATAGTAGAGCATGTGTCCTTATTACATTTTGAAGCAACATCTGTATATATGCCCAGGAGTGGTATAGCTGGGTCCTCTGGTAGTACTATGTCTAATTTCCAGAGGATCTGCCACACTGATTTCCAAAGTGATTGTACCAGTTTGCAATCCCACCAGCAATGAAGTAGTGTTCCTCTTTCTCCACAACCTCTCCAGCATCTGCTGTCACCTGAGTTTTTTATCCTAGCCATTCTGACTGGTGTGAGGTGGAATCTCAGGGTTGTTTTGATTTGCATTTCCCTGATGACTAAGGATGTTGAACATTTCTTTAGGTGCTTCTCAGCCATTCGGTATTCTTCAGTTGAGAATTCTTTATTTAGCTCTGTATCCCATTTTTAATAGGTTATTTGGTTCTCTGGAGTCTAACTTCTTGAGTTCTTTGTATACATTGGATATTAGCCCTCTATCAGATATAGGATTGGTAAAGATCTTTTCCCAATCGGTTAGTTGCCATTTTGTCCTATTGACAATTTCTTTTGCGTTACAGAAGCTTTGCAACTTTATGAGTTCCCATTTTTGAATTCTTGATCTTAGAGCATAAGTGATTAGTGTTCTGTTCAGGAAAATTTCCCCTGTGTGTATGTGCTTAAGGCTCTTCCCCACTTTCTTTTCTCTTAGTTTCAGTGTATCTGGTTTTATGGGGAGGTCCTTGATCCACTTGGATGTGAGCTTTGTACAAGGAAGTAAGAATGGATCGATTTGCATTCTTCTACATGCTAACCACCAGTTGAGCCAGCACCATTTGTTGAAAATGCTGTCTTTTTTCACTGGATGGTTTTAGCTCCTTTGTCAAAGATCAAGTGGCCATAGGTTTGTGGGTTCATTTGTGGGTCTTCAATTCTGTTCCACTGATATACCTGCCTGTCACTGTACCAATACCATGCAGTTTTTAATCACAATTGCTCTGTAGTACAGCTTAACGTCCGGGATGGTGATTCTACCATTGTTTCCTTTACTGTTGAGAATAGTTTTGGCTATCCTGGGTTTTTTGTTATTCCAGATGAATTTCCAAATTGCTCTCTCTAAGTCTGTGAAGAATTGAATTTGAATTTTGATGGGAATTGCATTCTCAAAGCAATCCCACTAAAATCAGGGACTAGACAAGGCTGCCCACTCTCTCCCTACCTATTCAATATTGTACTTGAAGTCCTAGCCAGAGCAATTAGACAACAAAAGGAGATCAAATGGATATGAATTGGAAAGGAAGAAGTCAAATTATCACTATTTGCTGATGATATGATAGTATACTTAAGTGACCCCAAGAATGCCACCAGAGAGCTCCTAAACCTGATAAACAACTTCAGCAAAGTAGCTGGATATAAAATTAGCTCAAGCAAGTCAGTAGCCTTCCTCTACACAAAGGATAAACAGGCTGAGATTTTAGGGAAATAACACCCTTCACAATAGTCACAAATAATAGAAAATTCTTTGGTGTGACTCTAACTAAGCAAGTTAAAGATCTGTATGACAAGAACTTCAAGTCTCTGAAGAAGGAAATCAAAGATTTCAGAAGATGGAAAGATCTCCCATGCTCATGGATTGGCAGGAATAGTATAGTAAAAATGGCCAACTTGCCAAAAGCAATCTACAGATTCAATGCAATCCCCATCAAAATTGCAACTCAATTCTTCACAGACTTAGAGTGAACAATTCTTAATAACTCCTCAACTAGAGATAGTAGCTGAAGTTCCCCTTACATCCATGTTAGAATGTTGACTATCTTGATGTTGGGCATCTTATTATGTAATTACAACTGCTGTTTATGAGTACAAGGGTTCTGGCATATGCAGAAGGCTGTGTTTAGCTCAAGAACTCTAAGACTGTCTCTTACAATCTCTCCTTTTTCTGTTCCTAGATCTCCCTTGAACCTTTGGCAAGAGGTTTATAGTATAGCCATCCTATTTATGGTAGAGCACTCAACAGACATTTGTTTTCTACACTTTAATCAGTTATGAGCCTGTTTATTTACTGTTGTCTACTGAACAAACACTTATCTTAAGGTGATAAAAGAGAACTATACAAATCTATCTATCTATCTATCTATCTATCTATCTATACACATATATATGTATATTTATATACACACATACACACACACATATATATGTGCATATATATATACATACATATGCATGTAGCCTATATGTATATATATATAAATATATATAAATATGTACATTTCTATGTTATATACATACATATCTATACATGTATTATATATTTATATCCTTGCATGCTATATGCACACATATATGTATATAAATGTATATATACATATATATGTCAGCAATATCCATTAATATTGCAAACTAATATTAGTAGATACATACCTAAGGCCTATAAGTTTCCCATCCACAGTTTCTTAACTGGATTTAAAATGGGAGATATGAGTTTCCTTCTAAGGTATGGGCCTTAAATCCAACCAGATATTTATCAGTTACACCATATAGCATTTATGACACCATTACATCTATGAGCATATCTTGCTATGATTGCTGTTATTTTAGCCTACAAGGTTCATATTTGAATAAGATTGGTAATAATATTTATCTTTTTGCAGTCTAAATGACATGTTTGATACTATGAAAGTAAGGTAGCACTTAAGAAGTTTCCAGAAATGGGTATCATTTCTTCTGAATGCCTAACACAAAACATAGGTAATGTTATTACCAACCTATCAATACATGCCAGATAAGTATGTATTTTATTTATATTGATAACTCAGAATTCAAGAATTCAAGTGAACATAAGATTTCTATCATTTTAAGGACATTCTGCTAAATTCAAGAAGAGAAACAGTTGCTAAACTTAACACCAATAATTAATACCTGCAAGTCATAACTTAAGTGATAAATCAATCAGGTAAATTTTATCAATGAATTAGTAGTTAAATATTACTAAATAGATCTAATGTGTGATAGAGTTAGTCTCAGGAGAATCACAAAGGCAAAGAGATTGAAATAAAAAAGAAAAGAGAAAATAGAAAGATATAGGAAGAAAGAAATGAAGGATGGAACTAAGAAATAGAAGCAAAAGAAAAGAAAGCAGCTGGGCAGTGGTAGTGCACACCTTCAATCCCAGCACTTGGGAGGCAGAAGCAGGCTGATTTCCGAGGCCATCCTGGTCTACAGAATGAGTTCCAGGACAGCCAGGTATATATAGAGAAACCCTATCCTGAAACATCCAAAAAAGAAAAAAAAAGAAAAGATACATGCTTATGATCAAAGGAATTATTTAAAATTGATATTCTTTCAAATTAATAAAAATATTCCAGGAAGATCTGACAATTAGAATAAATAGACAATTTAATCTATGCCCTTTGTATTGATCTGTACCATTGCAAAGAAAAGTCTACAAATTGGTCTCATAAAGTATAATTTTCTCATTGAGGATCATATATTTATGATATAGTGTGTAGCATGTTGCCTGGTCTGTAGTCTGATGTATACTAAAATGACATTTTTAAAGAACCTGTTCAGTGGATTAAACACCAAAGGTTATTCTTCAGCATGGTTGGCAACTAATGATTGCTGTTGATGGCAGTGTTAGCTGAGGCTTTGTAGAATGGCATTATCAGAATAGAAGAAGTTTTCTTAAACAGAGCCTAGCTTTCTGCAAACCAAACATATAGGGCTAAAAAACACTGTATTGTATCTTATGAATCACAGTTGTAAATCACATAGAATAATATTGTTTGTTTTTTAATCACAAGGAATTCACGAAAAATGTTCTCTACTGAAGAGAAACATATGTAGAGCTTGCTTGTATGCTTTTTAATGAGTGAAAAGTCAGATGAGTAGTTGACCTATTTTAAGAACCCCAATAACTTTAGTTCTAACATGAAATGTAGGTATATTATTTCTGATATTTTGAAGAAATTCTGTAGATATCTAGGTAGTTCAGGATAGATGTTATGATAATAATGAGTCATCACAATTTATTCTAATTTTCATAGCCGTTCTTTTCATCAAAGTTTATGTAAAATGTCATTCATCTTGTATAAAAGAGAGTTAAATGGGATGTACTGAACAGAAGAAAGTTGATTAAGTTTTTTTCCCTCTAATAATGAATCTATTCTTTGTAAAATAAAGTTGAAGTGTATCACTAAATACAAGTTCTTAAAATGGATTCAATCACAATTTGCACAATTAATTTATATCTATTACTTCACAGTTTTTGTCAATCTCTTGTCCTTTTGAGTTTGGTGAAATTTAAGCTTTTACTCCCTATATGTTATTAACAAGTTGAAAATGTATATTTTCCTACAGGACCATTATACAAAACATTTTTGAGATATGGGGCTTATTTGTGATGGATACAATAATTACAGCATGGTGTAAGATTCAGAGATAATATGCTGTGTACTGAACTACCATTTCATTATCTATATCTAGCAATGAGTTATTTTGAGGCAGTGGTAAATGGTAGAAAATATAAAGAATCATAGTCCTTCATAAATCACAAGAATGGCTTACCCCTCAAAATATATGTTCTATTAAAGAAAATCATTTGAAAAAATATGTAAGACACAGAAGTTATTCCCTTTATTCATTAATTTAAAATACGTATATGAATATATCTATGAATGCAAGCATGAATGTTTGTATTAAAGTAGCTAAACTTCCTGGAAGTTAAATGAGAATTCTATTGGGTAAAGTTACTAAGTTTGTACACTGTAACAATATATAGGAATATTTTGTTCATTCTTTAACTCAAACTTTTTAAAATAATACTAATATTAAAACCTACTAGAATAATTTGAAAGACTTAAAGTTTACTTAGACTTACATGTAACTCTAACACAATTGAGTAAATATGAAAAGTTCAAAGTGTCAAAAATCATATAGATTTCTCTTATGCGAATTAGAATCCGGCTAATATTATAAATAGAACTGCTATTGCATTGAGTGCACATCATTTAACAAGAACTGCTAGCAGAAGATATTAGTTCACACAATTAAATATGTACTGAGTTTTATGCTATAAAATAAAGAGTTAAGAAACAAGTACAAAGGAGTACAGAGAAATGATGAGATATTTAATCAGTTAGAAAGTGTGAGCAGCATCTTTCTTAGAAAAACTTCTTTTGCAGTTATCAATACAAGCAATATAGATGATATCATTGAAAATAATTATAGAGAAAGATGTATATCCTGCTAAAAATACTCGATCATTCTTCTTAGGCCTACTAATTTCAGATGTCCAGCTACTGATGTTCTTCTATGCTCGCTTCAGTCAACCAACTCCTTTACTTTTACAGGAGTGTCTTCCTTATTTGAATATAAAAACATGTGGCTGAGTACTGGTATGGCCAGACGGAACATGTTCATATGATATCTGCTTTTCTTAGTTGAGAAGGTTCCCTTTTAATGAACCTTTTCTGTGAACACATAAATATGTCAACCATTTATTTTGTCTTGGCAGATGTTGCTTCAGTAAATAAATTAATTAGATATGTGCAATTTACCATGCCTTTATTATTTCATTTAATTGGAGAATAAGTATGATATAAGAGATATACTGATGTCAAAGTGATAGGGCTGGAATTTTGACTTAAGTATGACTAGGCTCAATTAGTCTCATTTTCTGAAAAAAAATATTTGAGGAGCTATCTGATGTTTTTGTTTTTCTAGAAGAGACTAGAATTTAAATCGTTGAACTAAGTAAAGAGAATCTGATAGCGCTGGCATGGGCAGAAATCATTTGATCCCCTGAGAGCCCAAACAAGAACAAAATAGAAAGGAGAGTAAAGGCGAAGTCTCTTCCTGTGTTTGATCAGCCTCTCAGACTGGAGCTCCTGAACTTGTGGCCTTGAAAATCTGGGTTTATACTAACACATTCCCCTTCCCCCTGCCTTATTCTCTGACTTTTGAACAGGAATCAAGAACTCAAGAACTGAACCATCTGCTCATATAGCTTTCAAGCCTGCAGACATGGACTAAATTGCATCAGTGGTTTCCTGGTTCTCCAGCTAGCAGATGGCACATGATGAGGCTTCCAGGTCTCCACAATCAAGGGACCTTTTCCATTCTCCCTCTTTCCCCCCAAAAAGTCAAATAAATTCATCAATATCTTTCTGTTTTACTTTTATCATATATTTTCTCATATAGAGATAGCAGATATTCCTGGTAGAATAAAGAGATATGTGTGTATGAATGTGACTTATTAATACTAAAACTGATTTACAGTTATGAAATATTAAATGGGAAAACTCATTGCAATGACAAAGGTATCGAGAAATCAGGATCATAAAAATAAAAGTACAACTTAGAAATCTACATTGTTTTTCAGAACTAAAATTTGAAGAACAAAGCAGAGAAAATTCTTTGCCTAAGGACACAAGACTAAAAGCATAACCAAAGTTTTGGTTAATTTTAATAATTAGTTTTTTGACACTGATTCCTCTTTCTTTCTCTCGCTCTTTCTTCTTCCATTCTTCCTTCCTTCCTTCCTTCCTTTTATCCATTCGCCAGTATTTTTCCTCTTTGAGAAAGCATCTTAATGAATTCAAGGCTGCCATTGAGCTCATTATGAATGATTTTAAGCCCTAACTTTCCTATCTATACCCTCTATGAGCTGAAATAAACAAGTATATACCATGACACTTGGTTTATATGATTAAAGGGCCTCATGCATGCTAAGCCAGCACTCTACAGACTATGCCATTTCAGTAAATTAACAGCCAACCTTACCTTTCCAATATCTTTGAGAATTCCATACACTAGTACCCTATTTACACCACTTATTTCCATCCCACTTTCCTTTCCAATTCTTTCAGTGTTCCCTAAATTGCTTTAAAATCCAGAGCCACATATATAAACCATATTCATTAAGACTGTCAAAACCAAAAACAAAGCATAAAAACAAAACACCAACACCAACATCAACAGAAACAAAAAACAAGTACAAAAATCCACAGAGAATGAAAGAGCAAGGAGCCAGTGTGTGCAGATATGAGTTCAATTCTATTGAGTCCAATTAGACAGCTATTGTTTACTTCAAAGATAAAATCCCACTCTCGTACCACTAGGGACATTTACATGGGAAATCTACTTAATGTTGCTCATATATTCAGTTATGACCATTTGGGATTGGATAACCACTCAAAGGGTTGTCCTTGGCAACACTGATCTCTCGCAGTCATTGATTGCCAGTAGTTCTTCATCTAGAGGTGGGAACTTGTGAATATTCCCCCAACCACAATAACATGTCAACTGATATTCTTATTCAGTTCTTGTTTAGCCAGCCATATTTTTGAGAAGTCATGAGTGCAACGTCCCTATTCTAGCTCAATTTCTCCAAGTCCTGTGACTGAAGTATGTGGTGTCTTCAAAAATAGGGTTTTATCTATACATTCTAAAAGCAAGTATAGGAAAGGAAGCGAATACATATTCTTCAAGAATGGTTACAGTGAGAGATAAAGGTACAGAGATGCAATTCAGGTGCCCTAGGTGATAAATAGATTCACCAGAGGGAAGTTGGGTCCTGGCTTGAGATCTTGCTTGCTTACAAGATCTCTAACGGGATCTCAAGTATTGCCTTAAAAAAGCCTTTCTCTTGAGTTTGAATACCTATCAACTTCTTAATATCCCCATATATTTTATATTTTCTTGTCTCTTCTATCTTTAGAGTAGCTTTGTTTTCTTATAACTTTAATTTGAAGCCTGTAGAAATGTATTAAAATTCAAAATACATCAATCATCATAAATCTATTTCAGTACAGAATGTCTGGTAAATGAAAGAATATCAAAATTGTTTTCAGTAACAGGAAAAATTCTCTTTTTTTTCTCTTCTCATTCTTGGCTCTAATGATTCCAATATTTGATAATAAAAATTTGTATTTTTGACCCAGCTGGTTCCATAATTGCTTGGAATATTTAGCTCCTTTTATGCTGCTTAATCATTATTATGTGGTGTACTTTTCCTGGGTGTTATCAGAAGGTTTCCATTATTAAAATGAAAAGTCTTAATAGAATAGACTTAACTAATTGTCTTCTCACATTTTTTGGTCTTAGTCTCAAGTAAGGATCCTTTTCCCATCCAAGTAAACTTGTTCTCAAAGGTAATTTTTGCTGTTATTGGTCCTTATATTTATTCACATTTTGGGCTTAGCCCTTTTATTTCTCCCACCTACATTTGTTCTGTCTCCTTTCCCCTCTTATTTTTATCATTTGCCTTTGATTGAAATATGAAAATTTCTGGAGTTTAGCTTTCATAAAACAAAGTTTTACTGTGGATTAAAAATGAGTTCCTTGTGTGTGAATCACCTTAGAGTTCTACATTTCTTTTTCTTATGCAGGACTTAGAGATCTCAGATTGTTTCTGTTTTTATAACTCCTTCACCTGTGGTGAAGTGATAAACAACAAGACCATAGGTCATAAAAATTTGGATGTTTTCTTGGTATTGTTATAATGCTGATGTATTGTTTTCTTCTCCACAATAGGTGGATTTCAACCTGGGAAAAATTGCTCTACGTAAACAGGAATGCATCTGTTTATTTACCATAATGTATGGTTTCATAGCTTCTTTGCCTCTCCACTGTCCAGTAAGAAGGAAATTTTTTGTTTCATCAACATGCTAGATAAGGAAGAATTTTGGAGATATTAACGGAGGATGCATCCAGCCTTTTCCTTCCGAGTAATGATCAGACCTTTCCACATTATTTGTACTGGGATCCTGGAAAGTTCTTTCTAAGGTGGGTCAAAAATTTGACTCCATTTCTCATTAACAAAGATGGGAACAGTAAGAGAGTGGCCACTGTTAAGAAACATGTGTTGAGAGTTTGTCACTAGATAGGTACCCGGCTAGTGGGTACCCTATCCTTTGATCTTACCACAAACTCTCAAGGTTTATAACTGAAATCTCTTTCCACTCTTGGAATATGAGAAACATGAGGTTAGGGATATTAAATCTTTTCCCCGAAGACCATGTGGCTTTGGAGTGCAGAGTTTGGACTGAACCATGTGCTTAGTAAATAAACCATTTCTCCTTGCTTACTATTCAATTAAAACCTTTTGAAGTTTAATCAGATTATCCTTCCTGTTTTTTTCATAAATAAAATCACTTCTTCTGCTTTAATGTCTTGTTAGCTATTCTCATGGCTCACTGAGAAGAGTTAAAACAGAGAAACAAATTTCAAAACCTACCTTTTCCAGAATAAAATGTTCTGAGTTTAAAAAAATTAACAATTATAATGCCACGTTTCCTTACTTTCAAGTAACTTGTTTCTATTGTTTCGATTTTCACAATAAAGAGAAATTGAATTTTTTATTCATGTTTGTATTTCTCAAACTGCTTTACCAAATTAACTTCAAAAACTCACTCCCCCCCAAAAAAAATCATTTTGAAAGGAGTTTGAAAACTGATCCTGCAAATTATTGACTTCTTTTGAAATATTACTTTTATTATTAAAGTTTTATAAATCTCTATTACCTATCTCTATTATCCATTTACCACCATCTCCCATTAACCTATCCTAGTGCTCTCCACCTGACCCCCTCCCAATTTATGAACTCCATTTTAAGACTGTTATATTAACCTCCTGAGTTTAATTAGCCTAGCCAACATGCATATCTATCTGTTACCATCCAATGGGGTATAAGTAACTTATTTTGACTATATCAATGTATGTATGTATGTATGTATGTATGTATGTATGTATTATGTATATATGTATGGATGGATGTTTCTATATATCTACCTATCTATCTATCTATCTATCTATCTATCTATCTATCTATCTATCTATCTGTCTAGTATTCTCAAAGAAAAGTGACTCTTTTTCCCTAAGTAGCTATCAGCTGCCAATCACTTCTTAGCTAGGAGTAAAGAGTTAGGAAACCCCATCTACACTGGAATTTTGGTTGTCTTGCTCTTCAGCAGGTAACCAAAGATGTTGTGACTTGATGCATGCAATGTCACTGTCATCTGCACAATCTGGTAGAGATTTCACTTGTGGAAACACAGTCTCACAACAAACTTCTGATTGCTTTGACTCTTTCAGTCTTCTACAATGATCCCTGAGTCTTAGCTGCAGGAATTGTGTTATAGATATATCAGTTGAGATTGGACTCCAGAACTCTGCATTTTGATTTGTAGTTGTTTGTTTAATGAATTTCATCTCTTGCAAGAAGACATTACTTTGCAAAAGAAAAGAACTGCATTTATCTGACTTGACACTAGGGAAGAATGTCAGAACCAATTTTTGAAAGACATTATTATATTATATTTAAACTTTGATCAATGAAATTTTAAATAAAAATTCATATTGGCTATGCAATATTCACATGTCAGTATAGAATTTTTCATTATATTCTTACTTATATTTCCACAAATATTGATTTAAAAATATGTGCTGCATTCCAACTTAACTATTTTTAATCTGTGTGTTTGTTTCTTCAAGCAATTCATCCCATATGGGTATATTGTTTCATGAGTACTTCCCATGGTGATGGTGCACAGTAAATGTTCTTGTACATATAAAATACATGCCCTAGGTCAAATGTTCAGGGCACTTCATTATCTTAACTAAGAATCTTACATGCTAACATACATATCATTGCTTTCCAACCTTTTATTTGACTGTTTCATATCTAATTTTAAGTTTCTTTAATTTTCTACTCCTTTACCCTACAATGGCATGTCTATTTTATTGAAATAGCATAGTTTTATTTTTCTCTGTGCTTCATGTTTGTTATTGAAAGTAAGAACTTTGATTTGGACTAATGAAGGTTATTTCCCATGAAATAAGAAATGTGTTTTATTTTTTTTT